>BLSH010216530.1:203408-213952 GCA_018402905.1 Glandirana rugosa | reverse complement strand
CATATATCGAGTCGGAACGTCTAGTCCCATATATCGTAATGTCTAGTCCCATATATCGAGTCGGAGTGTCTAGTCCCATTGATTTGTGATGTTATATACCCTGATCTGTGAGGCTAAGCTGTATACCCTGATCTGTAATGCTATATACCCTGATCTGCAAGGCTGAGCTATATACCCTGATCTGTAATGCTATATACCCTGATCTGTGAGGCTGAGCTATATACCCTAATCTGTAATGCTATATACCCTGCTCTGTGAGGCTGAGCTATATACCCTGATCTGTAATGCTATATACCCTGATCTGCAAGGCTGAGCTATATACCCTGATCTGTAATGCTATATACCCTGATCTGTGAGGCTGAGCTGTATACCCTGATTTGTGATGTTATATACCCTGATCTGTGAGGCTAAGCTGTATACCCTGATCTGTAATGCTATATACCCTGATCTGTGAGACTGAGCTATATACCCTAATCTGTAATGCTATATACCCTGATCTGTGAGGCTGAGCTATATACCCTGATCTGTAATGCTATATACCCTGATCTGCAAGGCTGAGCTATATACCCTGATCTGTAATGCTATATACCCTGATCTGTGAGGCTGAGCTATGTACACTGTCCTGTGAGGCTGAACTATATACTCCTGACACTATGGGTGGAAGCAAGTGGAATACAGGGGATGGAGTTGGTGGATTCTATAAGAGGTGGGGCTTAAGGCAAGTGGGAGGGGTCAAAAAGGAAGGGTGGGGTCTGGTGCCCCCCATCCTAAAACTTCCCCAGTCGCTACTCATTTTGGCTACTCACTTCTTTGTTTAACTCTACAAACTTCAGTCATTTAGGGCAGTACTGGGACTTAGTAAGTGGCACTTCTACCGGGCAGTACTGAATTCTACATGCAAATCCCAACCAAGGCATTGTTTGTATGGGTTTGCATGTTCCCCCTGTGCTTGTATGGATTCCCTCAGTTTCCTTTCAAACTCTATAATGATACATTTTAAAAATCCAGAGAAAATTGACAAGATGAAATATTACATTCACTTACTGTTCACTGTGAGCTCATACAGCTGCATACATGGGTATTTCCATTTCCGTAATTGCGCCACATACAATCCCGAGTCTTCTTTGATCAGTTTAGTTATAACGAGGTCACCATTAGGTGTAGCCTTCAGCCGTTTGTTGAGTTCTTCATTTAAAAAAATCCCTAAATGGGCCAATTATCAAGTTAGCCTTCATGAGAATGAATAAATCGTGTACAGTGGAAAAAATAATTATTTGATCCCCTGCAGATTTTATACGTTTGCTCACTTACAAAGAAATTAAGAGTCTATAATATTTTATCATAGTTGTATTTTAAATGATAGAGACAGAATATCAACCAAAAATCCACCTCATGCAAATGTTATTAATGGAGTTGCAGCTTAGTGAGTAAAATAAGTATTTGATCCCCAACCAACCAACAATAATTCTGGCTCCGAGTCCCACAGACTGGCCACACTATGTCCTGTCAATGTAAGAAGGAGCTCCCAACGACAACTCGTCACGTGTATAAAAGACTCCTCTCCACAGAATCTCTTTCTTCCATACAGGCTGGGTTCACACTGGGGCGACATACGCTCCAACTTTGGGAGTACACATCGCATGACGTGTTTAAATCAATGATTTCCTATGATAGCCATCCTATCTGGTCCGAAAACAAAAGATTCCTGCACTACTTTGGTCCGACTTGGGCAAAATTTCAACCCATTGATTTGAATGTAAGAAGCATCCAAATCGGATCACCGTCTTAACTGATCCGACTTTGGCATGCGACTTGTGCTCTGAGGATCTTGAAGGGGAATCCCCAAGACAAAAAAACAAAAACACAAGCGTGGGGTCCCCCCCCCCAGGCCCTCCATGTAGAGAAAACAGAAAAGCAACTCTAAGTGCCGTATTAACCACTTCAATACAGGACGTTTATACCCCCTTCCTGCCCAGACCAATTTTCAGCTTTCAGCGCTCTCACACTTTGAATGACAATTACTCTCTCATGCTACACTGCACCCAAACAAAATCTTTATCATTCTTTTCACACAGATAGAGCTTTCTTTTGGTGGTATTTAAGAACCTCTGGGTTTTTTATTTTTTGCGACATAATTGAAAAAAGTGCGAAAATTTTGAAAAAAAACACTTTTTTTTAGTTTCTGTGATAAAATTTTGCAAATAAGTAATTTTTGTCCATAAATTTGGACCAAAACTTATACTGCTACCTATCTTTGGTAAAAATAACCCAAATAAGTGTATATTATTTGGTCTGTGTGAAAGTTATAGAGTCTACAAACTATGGTGCAAATCATTGAAAATTGATCACACCTGATACACTGATGGCCTGTCTCATTTATTGAGGCCCTGAAATGTCGGGAAAGTACAAATACCCCCCAAATGACCCCATTTTGAAAAGTAGACATTCCAAGGTATTTAGCAAGAGGCATGGCAAGTTTTTTGAAGTTGTACTTTTTTCCCACAATTCTTGGGAAAATTAAGAAATTATTATTTTTTTTTTTTTTGCACAAAATTGTCAAAACAACAAGTTATTTTTCACACACAGCATACGCATACGTCCAATTACACCCCAAAATACATTCTGCTACTGTCCCCAAGTATGGTGATACCACATGTGTGAGACTTTTTCACAGCCTGGCCACATAGAGAGGTCCAACATGCAGGGAGCACCGTCATGCATTTTAGGAGCAGAATTTTCACATCTAATTTCCTAACGACCTATTACAGGACAATGGAATTACCCACAAAATGACCCCATTTTGGAAAGCACACACCCCAAGGTATATTATATGAGGCATTATGAGTCTTTTGAATGGTTCATTTTTTTCCACAAGTCTTCGAAAAACGTGGAAAGAAAATGAAAACGCTTTAATTTTTACACAAAGTGGTCAATTTATAAGTTATTTCTAACACATAGCATGTACATAGCAAAAATTACCCCCCAAAATATATTCTGCTACTCATCCCGAGTATGGCGATACCACATGTGTGAGACTTTTACACAGCCTGGCCACATAGAGAAGTCCAAAATGCAGGGAGCACCGTCAGGCATTCTAGGAGCAGACATTTCACATCTAATTTCCTAAAGACCCATTACACTTTTGAAGGCCCTGGAGCACCAGGACAATGGAATTGCCCACAAAATGACCCTATTTTGGAAAGCAAACACCCCAACGTATATTCTGTGATGCATTATGAGTCTTTTGAATCGTTCATTTTTTTTCACAAGTCTTCGAAAAACATGGAAAGAAAATGAAAACGCTTTTATTTTTACACAAAGTGGTCAATTTATAAGATATTTCTAACACATAGCATGTCTATAGCAAAAATTACCCCCCAAAATATATTCTGCTACTCGTCCCGAGTATGGCGATACCACATGTGTGAGACTTTTTCACACCCTGGCCACATACAGAGGCCGAACATGCAGGGAGCACCGTCAGGCGTTCTAGGAGCATAAATTTCACATAAAATGTAATTGATACCTATCACACTTTTGAAGGCCCCGGGGCACCAGGACAGTGGAATTACCCCCAAAATGACCCCATTTTGGAAAGCAAACACCCGAGGTATATTCTATGAGGCATGGGCTGCAGATAGGTACTCGGGTACTCTAATGGGCTGCAGATACGTACTCAGGTATTCTGATGGGCTGCAGATAGGTACTTGGGTACTTTGATGGGCTGGAGACAGGTACTAGGGTAATCTAATGGATTGGTAAAACGTACTTGGATACTCTGATGGTCTGCAGATAGGTACTCGGTTACTCAGATGGGTTGGTGAAAGGTACTCGGGTAATCTGAAAGGCAGGTGACAGGTACTCGTTTACTCTGATGGGCTGGTGACAGGTACTCGGGTACTCTGGTGGGCAGGTAACAGGTACTTGGGTACTCAGGTGAAACATAGAAACATAGAAACATAGAAGAGTGACGGCAGAAAAAGACTGAGTAGTCCATCGAGTCTGCCCCTTTTTATTTTATTTTTTTTTTTTTACATTAACCTTGTTGTCTGACTATGGATTTATGTTTATCCCAAGCATGTTTGAAGCCATTTACTCTTGACTGTCTCACAACCTCTGTTGGTAGTTTATTCCAATCATCAACCACCCTTTCAGTAAAATAATACTTTCTAAGATTAGTTTTGAACTTCCCCCCAGTTAGTTTGAGGTCATGTCCCCGTGTTCTTGATTTTGGTTTCATATTGAAAAGACTGCCCTCCTGAACCTTATTCACCCCCTTGAGGTATTTAAAGGTTTCAATCATGTCTCCCCTCTCCCTTCTTTCCTCCAGACTGTACATATTAAGTTCCTGAAGTCGCTCTTGATATGTTTTATCCCCCAGACCTTTCACCATTTTTGTTACCCGTCTCTGAACTCGTTCTATTTTATCAATATCTTTTTGTAAGTGAGGTCTCCAGAACTGGACACAGTATTCTAAGTGAGGTCTCACTAAAGATCTATATAGAGGAATCAGAACCTCCTTCCTCCTACTGGTGATCCCTCTACTGATACATCCCAGAATTCTATTTGCTTTTCCCACTGCCTGGTTACACTGTTTGCTCATTTTGCAATCATCTGAAATAAGCACCCCCAAATCTTTTTCTTCTGTAGTGCTGGCTAACACTGTGCCCCCAATGCTGTACTCTCTAAGGTGGGCAGGTAACAGGTACTCGGGTACTCAGGTGGGCAGGTGACAGGTACTCGGGTACTCTGATGTGCTGGTGACAAGTACTCGGGTACGCTGATGGGCTGATGACAGGTACTCGGGTATTCTGATGGTCAGGTGACAGGTACTCGGATACTCTGATGGGCAGGTGACAGGTACTCGGGTACTCTGACGGACAGGTACTCGGGTACTCTGATGGGCAGGTGACAGGTACTCGGGTACTCTGATGGGCAGGTGACAGGTACTCGGGTACTGTGACAGACAGGTGACAGGTATTCGGGTATTCTGATGGGCAGGTGACAGGTACTCGGATACTCTGATGGGCAGGTGACAGGTACTCGGGTACTCTGTTGGGCAGGTGACAGGTACTTGGGTACTTTGATGGACAGGTACTCAGGTACTCTGATGGACAGGTGACAAGTACTCAGGTACTTTGATGGGCAGGTGACAGGTACTCGGGTACTTTGATGGGCAGGTGACAGGTACTTGGGTACTTTGATGGACAGGTGACAGGTACTCGGGTACTTTGATGGGCAGTTGACAGGTACTCGGGTACTTTGATGGACAGGTGACAGGTACTCTGATGGACAGTGACAGGTACTTTGATGGGGTGGTGACAGGTCCTCTTTATTGGGGGGGTGATCAGTGTGCTTGGTGTACACAGTAGGCAGTAACAAGCTGTTACCGCAATCTCCCTGTCACACACGATCGGTGTGTGACAGGGAGAACCGCGGTACCAGCTCATTACCGCGGTTTGCTTACATCACATGACCGGCTGTGATTGACACAGCCGGTCACGTGGTAAAGAGCCAAATCTATTGGCTCTTTACACGGATCGGAGCTGGGCTTTGTCCGAGGGACAAGCCTCAGCTCAGATCGCCGCACTGCGCGCCCCCAGGGGCGCGCACAAGGGGAGCGTTAGTGACCGGCTGTGATTGGACACAGCCGGTCACGTGGTAAAGAGCCACCTGGGGGCCCGCAGTAGAGGCGAGAAGCGGAGGACGTCATATGACGTCCTCCCGGATCGAGGAGCAGTCCCTGCCGACGTCATTTTACAATGACTCGGTAGGGAACTGGTTAAGTACTAGGGCAAGCAATCAAATGAACACTCACATCAAAGTAAGGTAAAAAAGGCTCATCTTAGGGTGGAATAAGTTCTCCTCAACGCCTCCGGTCCGAGGGCATAGCAGCTGTGGTAGCTCCTTAACCTTCCTTATAAATCTGACCACTACTGTAAGGAAGCTATTGTGGCCCCTGGAAAGCCTGTGGGTGTGTGCCAATGCGCGTGCGCATATGCACTGGCATCAGATGGCACATTTAACCACTTGCCGACTGCCGACCGGCGTCTGAGTGGCTCGATATCACTCACCGTGAGCGCGTGCTGCCAGAGGCGCGCTCACTGTGTTCGGGGGGGGGGGAGGGAGCAGGTAGGGTGGACCCGATCGTCGCCGGCTACCCGCGATGCCGTCCCGGCAGTGAAAGAACGGAGGTCCGTGTATGTAAACACGGATCTCCGTTCTGTTGAAGGGGGAAGGGCGATGATCACAGGCTTCCTGTATATGGAAGCCTGTGATCATCTCCTTTCCCCAGCCAGCCCAGCCCACATACAGTTAGAACACACCCAGGGAACACAGTTAACCCTTAGAACGCACCCTCCAAGTTAACCCCTTCACTGCCATTGGCATTTACACAGTAATCAGTGCATTATTATAGCACTGATCGCTGTATAAATGCCAATGGTCCCAAAAAAGTGTCAAAATGGTCCAACATGTCCGCCCCAATATCGCAGTGCCGCTAAAGGCTCTGGTCCTAAAGTGTGAAATCCTTCCGGGGCTGAAGTGGTTAAGCTGACAGCACCCTGTAACCAGTGCTGTCCGTTCTACAGCGTCGGTGTACCTGTGAGCCCCAGGTCTGTTCCTGTTGTTCTGTTCCTGTTGATTGATTCTGTTTCCTGAAAGACCCGGCTTTACCGGACCTGCTGATATCTGCCTGCACCGACCCTGGCTATCCATGACCATCCGCTCGCCTGACCCCCTTGTACTTCTGCTGTCAGCCTGATTACGAACTCTACTTGAACTTGACCATTCTTCTGCCCGCTCCCTTGCACTGCACTGCCAGCCAGTTGCCGACCCAGCCTGTACCACCTCTCTTCTGATCTGCACGAGCCGCTCTGGGATCTCACACACCAGCATCAGTGACTGTCCAGCCCTCGTGCCATCCTGCACTCCCGGACCACCTGTTTACTCTGCCAGGGGTCCCAGAATCAGGTGCGCAAGAGTGTTTGTTCCCTGCACAAGTCAGACTCCACCACCAGGTGCGTGACAACTACAATGAATAACTTCATTTGACTGTTGCCCTTGTACTTAATAAATACTGCACTTAGAGGCGCTTTTCTGTTTTCTCTACGTGTCGTTTTCCAGAGTTGGCTTCACTCCTGAGAAAAGCTCTGTTTTTGGTGTGAGCTCCCTATTCAAGATCTACTATTAAGATGTTTTGTTCACCTGTCCATGGACTATTTTTCCTGGTATGGATTTTAAGAGGAACCCCCATGCCAAAATGAAAAAAAAAAACGACGTGGGGTCCCTCCAAAGATTCATACCAGACCCTTATCCGAGCATGTAACTCGACATGTCAGGAAAGGAGAAGAGGGCGAGCGTGCATCCCCCCCCCTTCTGGACCATACCAGGCCACATGCCCTCAACATGAGGTGGTGGGTGCTTTGGGGCAGGGGGGCTCTGTGGCCCAAAAGCAGGGGGTGGGATCTGGAGGCCCCCTTGTTGAAGGGGGCTTCCAGATTCCGACAAGCCCCCCCGCCCGCAGATCCCCACAACCACCGGCCAGGGTTGTAGGGAAGAGGCCCTTGTCACCATCAACATAGGGACAAGGTGCTTTGCGGTCAACATGGGCACAAGGTGCAAGGGCCTCTTCACCACAACCCTGTCCCTGTGTGGGGGTCTGTGGGCGGGGGGCTTGTTGGAATCTGGAAGCCCCCTTTAACAAGGGGGCCTCCAGATCCTGTCCCCCTGCTTTTGGGCCGCAGAGCCCCTGCCCCAAAGCACCCACCCCCCCATGCTGAGGGCATGTTTCCTCGTATGGTCCGGGGGGGGGGGTGCTCGCTCGGATAAGGGTCTGGTATGGATTTTGGGGGGGGGCCCGCACTGCTTTTTTTTTATTATGGCACCTACCCTCAAGATTCATACTAGACTCAAAGGGCCTTCAATGAAGTCGCACGGAAGTCGGACATGAAGTTGCAGGGCAAAGTTTGATTGACAGTCGTACGACTGTTGTGTCTTATCAGTGTGAACCCAGCCTCAAGCCTCGCCATTTGGGCAAGACCAAAGTGCTGTCTTAAAATGCACATTATACTGCAGTGCAATTTGTGAACATGCAGGATGGAGAACTTGGTAAAGGCCTTGCTCCAGAGTAATGCTGCACAACAAGAAACAAATAGACTGTTGGCTGCTCAGCAGCAACAAGCCCAAGCAGCCAACCAGCAAGCTATGGCTGCCCTGGCTCAGACAACTGGGGCTCAAGTGGCTGCTTTGACTCAGGCAGCTGAGAAAGACTGACAGGCCTTAGCTGAAATACTGCAGCGGATTCCATCTCAGACTGCAAATGCCTCCACAGGGTCCCATGGTGACACCCTGCCAGGCACCAAAAGTCACCTTTTACAAAAAATGACATTGCAGGATGATGTGGAGGCCTTTCTATGTACATTTGAGAGAACCACTGAGGGGCAGGCCTGGCCTAAAGACCACTGGGCTGCGCTGGTGGCCCCACTGTTAGCAGGGGACTTTCAAATGGCATTCTTTGACTTGTTCACTGAGGATGCCTGAGATTATAACAAACTAAAAGCTGAGTAAGAGCACAGCCAGTACACAGCTGGAGTTTCAAGGCAGATGGATCCCCCTTCTCCCAAATGTAGGACCTAATCAACCTGGTCAAACGGTGGCTGCAGCCTGAGATACTCACAGGGCCCCAAATAGTGGAAAGAGTTGCAATGGATTGGTTCCTGAGAGTGCTACCTCCTGAGTTGCAGAGGTGGGTGAGGCAATCTGATCCAAATTCAAAGGATGGTCTGGTTGAGCTGGTGGAACGCTGCATGGCGGCAGAGGACCTGATGGTCAAAAGACCCCCTGCTGTGGCCACCCGGTCAACCCCAGTAACACAGTTGGTAAAGCCGGAAAGAAGAGGTCCTGAAAGGCAGACGAGAATGGTCAGAGCATCACCCCCTGTTGAAAGACCCCGTCCGGGAAGTCCCAGAGGAACCCAGGAGAATCTCCAGTGTTGGCGGTGCAGTGAGTGGGGTCACATCTCTGACAAGTGTCCCTTGAACCCTAAGCCTATGGAATGTGACGTAGTTCGATGCATGTTCCTGTTTGCTCGCCCGGGCCTGGTCGCTGATCAGGACATGCCAAGCTCTGTGGTAAAAATAAGGGTGAAAAGTGAACGTGCCCTCCTGGACTCTGGAAGTCTGGTCACCCTGGTCCATACCCAGTGGACCCTGAACAGCTGACCCAGCATCAGGTAGGAGTGGTATGTGTGCATGGTGACTGTAAGAAGTACCCGGAGCTAGAGGTTTCTCGGGACAACTTCGGGACTGCCCAGTTACAGGACCCTACTCTTGTACAAGCCTGGTAAAATGTGCAGGTAAACAATGGGACCCCGGTAGCCCCGGGGCTGGAAAATGTGTTTGACAAAATTCGGGGTGAGGTTGTGGAACAACTCATGGTGCCTGGCCCCTTTAGGAGGACAGTGCTGAACCTGGCCCATACACAACCCCTGGGTGGCCATCTGGCCTATGAAAAGACAAAAGAACGTGTCATACAGCGCTTCTTCTGGTCTGGGACACATGCCGACGTGAAAAACTATTATGAGTAATGTCCTGAGTGTCAAAGGGTAGCCCCTATGCCCCATTACCGTAGCCCACTGGTACCATTGCCTGTGATTGAGATTGCTTTTGACCGAATTGCCATGGATCTGATAGTGCCAGTAGTTAAGTCTGCCAGAGGCTTTCAGTACATCCTAGTCGTCATGGATTATGCCACCCGGTATCCTGAGGCTGTCCCCTTAAGAAACACTTCCTCCAAGACCATCGCCAAAGAGTTGTTCCAAATGTTTACCCTTACAGGGATCCCAAAGGTTGTCCTAACCAACCAAGGGACTCCCTTCATGTCAAAGGTGATGAAAGAATTGTGCAAATTGTTCAGTATGAAGCATTTGCATACTTCAGTATACCACCCTCAGATAGATGGTTTAGCAGACCGGTTCAACAAAACCCTCAAAAGCATGCTCAAAAAGGTGGTGGCTAAAGATGGGAGAGATTGGGATTGTCTACTGCCATATCTGTTGTTCGCCATTAGAGTTGAGCGAACACCTGGATGTTCGGGTTCTGCTGGTCCGTCCGAACTTCGGGAGAAAGTCCGGGTCCGGGTCCGGACGGAACCCGAACGATCGCACGGACAACGAACCCCATTGAAATCAATGGGGACCCGAACTTTTAGGCACAAAAATGGCTGTAGGAAAGTCATGGAAAGCCCCAGAGGGCTGCAAAAGGAAGTAAAATGGGGGTAAGGGTAGGGCAAGTGCCCTACAAAAAAATGGGGACAGGGAAATAACTTTAAATATTTTAAAAAAAATAAAAACTTAAAAAATGCAAAAATGGAGGTGAATGTGGATCATCTTCAAACTGTGTCTGAAAAGTATTAATTAACGGTAGAAGCCATATAACTGTTCTAAAATCATCTTCAAACTAGGGCAAGTGCCCTACAAAAAATGGGGAGAGGGAAAATAAATTAAAATCACATTTAAAAAATGGGAAGGGGGGTGGATGTGGAGT
>BLSH010216530.1:131367-145151 GCA_018402905.1 Glandirana rugosa | reverse complement strand
CGATACCTCCTGAACACCCGCTTCACGTTTTAGAAGAGGGAGACTCTTAGCCGCTGAACTCACGGGTTTAGGCTGAGGGTGAATCAAACCTTACCTCCCTATTTTGGGAGCCGACCAGACTAGTTTCTCCGTATATGAGGGTTTTATCCCTCCATTCCAAACTAAGTGGGAGTCGGATTTGGGCACTCAAGTCGCCGATTCTCAGAGGGAGAAGATTTTGCACTTCGCCCACAAGTCCTCCATAGCCACCAGAGTACAAGAGACCTGTTATAAAATCTTGACTAGATGGTACAGGGTACCCACTATTCTGCATCGTTTCTTTTCCCAGGTCCTAGCTTGTGCTGGCGCTGTGGTTCGGATGAGGGAACGATGCTCCACATTTTCTGGGACTGCCCCAAGCTCCAGCCTTTTTGGCTGGGAGTGACCCACACAGTCAAACACCTGTCAAATGTAGATCTGGAAGGGAAACAAGCAGCCTATCTGCTTCATTTATTGGAGCGCCCAATCAAGAAATATAAGACCTGCCTCACCATACAGATATTGAATGCTGCCAGAGCCTGCATCCCTCTTGTTGGAGATCAGAGAATCAACCGCCCTTAGCATTATGGTTCTCTAAAGTTAATGAACTAAGGGACATGGAGGACCTTACCGCCACCTTGCATAACCGCGAGGAGATCTTTCGAGAGACCTGGAGATCCTGGTAATATTTTGTGTACACCGACACATACCTTGAAAATGTCAGTGTTTACATCTGCCAGAGCTGGACGCATCGTCATGACGCCTTCCAGGATCATAGAGATGGCTGGGGACCATCCTGTCCCACGGTCAGCTCTATGCTGATCTGTCACCAACACCAGATTGGGTCCCCGATTGCACGGGAGAGCCTGGAGAAGCGCCCGCTGCCTGTAAAAGCAATCCAGTGACTAATCAGCTGCAAGGATAGCTTTTACAAGTGAGGGAATTGCCAGCTGAAAACAAAGATATCTGGATGATACCTGTAACTGCAGGCATTATCCAGATATCACCAATTCAACCAAAGGACATCATATGACAACCTTGTGGTGGAAAGTGGTTAAAAGACGCAAAGTAAAGCAGACATATAAGACAAAGAACTTGTTAAAAACAATGATTCTGGGTACCACTTTTTCAGATGTACAGAAAGAAAGGATTCTTAAGTTCACCCACAAGGCATCAATTTCCAGCAAGTTTCAAGAGACAGGATTTAAAATTGTTTTCCACTGGTACCAAGTTCCCTCACTACTGGCACAAAATTTGGCCCCAGTGCTCACCCCTCTGCTGGAGATGTCAGCAACATGAAGGCACCATAATCCACATATTCTGGAGTTGTCCATGTCTACTAAATTTTTGGTCTCTGTCTGGTTATGTTTCAAGTTTACGGACATCCCCGTGGGGAATAACCTGACGACCTTTCCCCGCACTCTGAAAGAGATACAAACGCTCTCTTCTGATCCATCTTTTGAACATAGCTTTCCTCTCTATTAGAAACAGACGACCCCACCTCCCATTAGTGTGGCCTACCAAAATAGGTGAGATCAACACTATAGAAGAGATTGTTGCCTCCACAAACCACAGGGAGGAACAACACTGTTAGAAATGGTTCTGCTGGCTTGATTTCACCTTTTCATCGGAATACAGAACCCTGATGGAGTCCGTGTGAACAATTGTTACCCGATTCTCCACTTGACATCGGTAACTCTAGCCCAGGCATACCCCTGCATATTTTTTCCCCTACACCCCCCCTTTTTGTTCATTTCCAGTCCCCTCTTAGATGAATTTCTGCTAACCCTGCTTCTTTTCTTCTTTTTAAGTCTCCTGCCTGTGTGGTGCCTTTCGACTCACCCATAGGGCTTCTCCTTACTCTCTATTCCTTTTGTTAATAGCAGTCAGACAGCTTGAGTTCTGTTACATACAAGTTGAGGTCACATACAGTGATGATAATGGCACCGTTCATACTGCTATCAAGCCACATGCCTAAACCTGTGGTTGCCTCTTGAATTTTATTCATTCTCAGCCATATGTGATGCCACTTCAGTGTAGCATGTCTTGTCCACGATCCCTGGCCTTGATGTTGTATCGTGTTCACTGTACCCTTTTGGTTTATTTCCTTGTGTACCTCAGTTTTTTTTTTCTCGTTGGTCTATATTGTACTGAAAAACTCTTTCATCACTTGACCTCCGGAAGATTTGCCCATCTTCATGACCAGGCCATTTTTTGCAATGTGGCACTGCGCTACTTTTTAGTACGAAAAAGAGTGTGTGCCAGACACAGATATAAAAATATCCTCATGTTGGCACCATCCCATTAACAAGCATATTTAACCATGAAATTGGTCCAGTGGAGAGGGGAACCACATCCGGATTGAAGGATGGGACACTCCAAAAACCACAGGAAAAGGAGACTTTGAATGTGCCAATCATATGAGAAAATCACAAAACTAGGAAAAAACAAGAATTTGTTATATCATATTGAAACAGAATGCCATCTAATTAAAACCACACAATGAAAGGTCAGTGATATATTTAGGCAGACATTATTCAATGGTTCAAGCATGCAAAATCAATGCGTTTTGCTATATTAGCTTCCTCAGGATCTACGCTTGAAGATGGCAACTAGAAAAAAATAAAAAGAAACTTGACATCAGCTAATAATACATATTAGTTAATAAGACATATAAGTTAACCATACTTCATTTAGTTAACCAAAGAAGACAAAAGTAAGGGAGGAAAGGGGGCTTGGGAAAAGGCCCAAGCCCCACGCCCCCCTTCCCTCCCTTTTTGTCCTCTTTGGTGAACTAAATTAATTAATATGTATTGTTTTTGTTCACATATGTCTTATTAGTTTGTGTCAAGTTTATTTTTATTTTTTCCTAGTTGCCATCTTCAAGCGTAAAATCTGAGAAAGCTTAAATAGTGAAACGCGTTGATTTTACATGTTTGTACCATCGAATATCGTCTGCCTAAGTATATCACTGACCTTTCATTGTGATCACACAATATGCAGATCATAAATTTTGTGTTTCAGCACTCTTGTTCTTGCCACACAAAGAGACCCTGCATTGCCACAGATAGACTTAGCAGTGTAATAACTGGCAACATAGATGGCCATTTTGTCTTTAACCATCATTTCCCTACAAGAGTTGAGGCAGTGGCTGTGATGTTTTCAGGAAACTATTTCCAGCACCCTGCCTGCTCCTCCCTCCATGATCTGTCTGCATTGCAGAAAAGGACAAAGACATCATAAGGCAAGTAAAAGCAGCAAAGTTTTATTTCAAAATTTCATTAGCATGTTGATGGGGGGGAATCAGCGAAGGCAACATATAAACAGATTAAACTCTAGCTTTAAACTTATCTAAATTCAATCCAAAATTTAAAAAAAAGGTTTTGTTTTAGTTAAACTTTAAGTTCCTGTTTTTCATTTAATTTCTATTGTTACAATAAGGAATATTTAGCAGATCTTTGACTAATCATCCCTAAAATTTGCCCATCTGTGCTAAGCCAAAGTAAGCAGGAAGGTTTAATTAGTGGGATTTGTATAGGAGAGAATGCAGCATGGGGTGAGGAATCGCTTGTAAACAAAGCCCAGCAATGATAGGTTTTCAGCCTTCATTTCAGTATTATTTAGTTAGTCTTCATGTATTCAAAGACGATTCCACATATCAGGAATACAAGTAAGACGGTGAATACCAGACGGATTATATTCATTGTCCTATAGTCTGTAAGACAAATTATATTGTTACTAAAAAAATTGATTACAAAAAAGTCATAATAAAACAGAATTATAAAAATGATCATTCTAGGCCAGGGTTTCTCAACCAGGGTTCCGTGGAACCCTAGGGTTCCTCCAGAGGTTGCAAGGGGTTCCTTGAGTAATGGTAAATTTTTACCTCTCAGATAAATTCCCAATGACATCATTGATCTTTTTAGCTATCTGTAAGGGGGTAATTCTTCCCAACGACCACAAGTGTAAGGAGCATTCTTCCCACTGACCATCAAACTATTTTTACATTTTTAGCAGGGGTTCACTGCGATCAGAGAATTAGTTCAAGGGTTCCCGGTGTTGAAAAGGTTGAGAAAGGCTGCTCTAGACTGACTGCTGTTTGCTAATACCTATGAATGATAACATTTGACACTTATGAACAAGCAGTAAATACACTTTAAAACAAGTTCCCGCTCACCTCTGTATCTATAGGCATTGTGAAGAAATTCATCTTCAAAGTTCACACTTAGCTTTAAATTAACACTTAGCCTTAAGGTGCACCTGTGCCAAACTATGAATATTAAAGGTGTTTTTTTTACACCCCCCCAAGTTTTTTGTCACACTCTTACCTTGTCTGTTGGGTTGTCTACAAAAAATACTCAATCCAGTGTTGCCTCAAGTACCTCCAACAGTCCATATTTGCAGGTTTACCTTTATCTTGCACAGGTGCTTTATATCAGAGTCAATGGCTTGGTATTTTGGACAGCTATTTTATCTAAGAGAAATTCCCAAAACATGGCCTGTTGGGGGCACTCGAGGACTGAGGTTGAGAACCACTGGTGTAACCTACTGCTCCATCTCAGCACTCCTGGTCTTGTGCTGCACAATTAGCCTTAACCTCTTTCCATATGCCATACGCATATATACAGCCTCTTGGTGGGTGGGCTTTAATGTCAAGAGGCAGCATATATAACGCCTGAATGTAAACATTTCTGTGCACAGAGCACAGCTGCCATCGGGGATCGGAAAGCTCCCGATGCATACTGAAGCTTTCCGAACATGTGACAGCTGTGACAGCCAGTCACAGCTATCTCATGACCCGAATGCCCATCCAGTGTTGCCAACCTCCCGCAGTATTTTTTACTGGCAAAACGTGGAAAATTTACTGGCGGAGCACATTTTTTACTGGCAACCTGAAAAATAACTGTACTCCTATTAAAAACGAAGACAATTGATATTTAAATGCAACATGGAAACACTGACAATACCCATATCAAGTAGTTTGCCCGGTTTACACTTAAAAAGTCAGCACAGCATGACAAATTATCAGACCCTGATATTTATAGACAGTTGTAAAAATCACTGATTTTTACAAACTGTCAGTAAATTTACTGGCGGTTGGCAACACTGTGCCCATCTCTTCCTCTCGGCATCCAGAAGCTCTTAAAGGGCTGGGAGAAGGTGGTGGGAAGGGGTTAAAGTGCACCTGTGCCAAGACTATAACTATCCAGAATATGGATACAAATTCTTAAATAGAAACTTCAGCTCCCTACATTTTTTCTCACCCTCTTACCTTGTCCATTGGGTTGTCCACCAGAAAAAAGAATACTCACCCTCTCAGCAAGTCCAGTATTGTCTGGGGTAACCTGCTTTTCCATGATCCTGGTCAGCACTCCTGCTGCTGTGCCACCCTCTTCTCATCTGACACCATCAGGAGGCAGAATGTCTCCTCCTGATTGGAAGAGCCTGGAGAGTGCTCATTGCAGTGGAGGCTGACCCGTAGCCTCTTGGGGTTTATGTTGACTGTATCCAGGAGTCTACAGGCAACAGGGGGTGGTTATGTTAACCACTTCCCGACCGTCGTACGACTATAAGCGGCAACAGCGTGGCTCTGTCCCGCGAATCGCCGCTTATAGTCATCACTTTCGTGCACCACCGACGACTCGCGATGCCCTGTTACAGAGCCAGAACGGCAGTTGTAAGCACGACGGTTCCCCGTTCTGACAGGCAGCATGTCAGAGATCTACTGATCCCTGTTACTGGGATCAGTTAGATCTCTGGTGCCCCTGCCAGCCCAGCCCCCCTCACACCCAGGGAACACAGTTAACCCCTTCACTGCCCCTTAGTGTTAACCCCTTCACTGCCAATGACATTTATACAGTAGTCAGTGTATATTTACATTTCTGATCGCTGTATACATGTCATTGGTCCCAAAAAAGTGTCAAAAATGTCCGACATGTACGCAATATCACAGTCCCGATAAAAATCGCAGATCGCCGCCATTACTAGTAAAAAAAAAAAATTGTAAAAATGCCAGAAAAGAATTCTCATGGCTTGTAAACGCGGCAAATTTTGCGCAAACCAATCAATAAACGCAGATTGCTTTTTTTTTTTTACCAAAAATATGAATACGTTTGTTTTTTTATATTTTTTTTTGGATTTGTAGTTTAGCAAAAAGTAAGGAATATTGTTTTTTTTTTGCAAAATTGTCACTCTTTTTTTGTTTATAGCGGCGATCAGAAATGTCACAGAGGTGATCAATTACCACCAAAAGAAATGTTTTTTTTATTTGGGTACAACGTCGCATGACCGCCAATTGTACATTTAAATTGGAACCCATTGGAAAACCACCTGCCTTCCCCCCTCTATACTGATCTGAATGAATTTTGCAAAAATGGCAAAATGTCAACAAAATTTCCCGATTTTCTCTGAAATGTTGGGGAAATCAAAATGCCTAATTTTACTCGACCCCAATTATACTGTAGTCCTCTCTTATCGCCATGTAGCAGGGCTATTATCACTGCTGCTACTGCTTACCTGTGTGTATGTGAAGCCCCCCCACCCACAAGGATCACAGGGACAGAGGATATGGATTGCTACATCTTTTGGGGAAAGACAAGAAGCCTGCTGGGAGGATCTGGAAGGATGGAAGTTATATCCTCCATGCTGTGACACAGTCTTATGGAAGGGGCAGAAGGAATCACATTTCCTAGGGTGCCGAGAGAGAGAGAAGGAGGGAAAAGAGAACCGAGACCCCGGTTGGAGAGACACAGGCTGTAGGCCAGCCTTTCTCAACCCTTTCAACACCGAGGAACCCTTAAAATAATTCTCCGGTCTCGGGGAACCCCTGCTAAAAATTAAAAATCTACAACTCATGATACATTAGTGTGATGGTCAATGGGAAGAATGCTCCTTACACTTGTGGTCATTGAGAAGAATTACCCCCTTACAGATAGCTAAAAAGATCAATGGTATCATTGGGAATTTATCTGAGAGGTAGAAATTGACCATTGCTCAAGGAACCCCTTGCAACCTCTGCAGGAACCCTAGAGTTCCACGGAACCCTGGTTGAGCAACCCTGCTGTAGGCAATGGTGAATTATGCTGCAGACTGAGGCAAGAAGCAGAAAAAGATCTCTTACTAGAGAGAAAGTTCACTGAACACAGGCATAGGGCTCCAGGCTGCACACCTGCCTGTGTGAACTGAACTGCTACATGGAGACCAGCTTTCCAACCTGTTTATTTTTGTGCAGCTATAGGACTTATAGAGGGGAACAATGACCTGTGTTGCCCCACTCTGCTGTGTGCTGCCATTGAGCACTGGGAAGCTGCCATTGCTGTCTGGGAGTTCTGGCCACCAGGACCTGTGTGCAGAAAGACTGCTGTGAACGCTGAATAAAACTGCTATGCTGTGTTTATAAGAGGCCATGCCTGCCAGAGACTGCACCATTAAAGGTACTGGTCAGTGCCCCAGCTAAGGACTTCAGTGAGGGAGAAGGCTGCAGTTTCATACAATACCACCTTAGGGGCAAATCCTTTGTGTGCCATGTGACCCCTTACTGGACTTCAGGAAGACACATCAGGACCCTTGGCAATGGTGAGAGGCCCTTTGGCCACTTGTTTAATACTGACCCGGCTGTTATTGCTGTTTAAAGTTGCTACCCGTGGAATGTTGGCTTTACACTGCTTTTTTCCATCAGATTATAAACACCCTTGCATGAGAGAGTAAGAGTTCCAAGGCCCAATACCAACTAACTGTACTGCCCAGTGGTTTCAATAGTGTTTCTTTAATTCTCGGTCAGGCGACCTAGATAGCTTGCTTGCTCTTCATAGCAGATATGTACATTGTCTCTCTTTTTATAATTGTGTGCTGCTTTAGATACTCTATTGTGTTGTATTATCATTATTGGTTGCTCCGCTTGTTTCTTCCCCGCAGGGCTTTTGCCCATTCAGTAAAGCCCATTTAAAACCAGAGGGGTTGTCAGGGAGAGTGGTACACTGACACCATCCTCCATGATTTCAGGGTCATGGGCAATGAGAGCAGGGGACCCAAAGAAACAGTAGCTCCTTCATGGGTGAGCCCTACAGCTATATCCCACAGATTGTTTTCTGGAAGCTTTAAATTCACCCGCCTTCTTTGAGTACCTGAGATAGATGTGGCAAAATTACTGATTCCATATGTAGCACCCCCATAGTGTAGGCATTTTTTGAGAGGTCTTTTTGCTAGGGGAGGTAAAATTTACAAGCTACTCCCAAGGGAGAACATGGCTACATTTTGGGGGGGTTGTTTCTGGGATATACCAAAGAGGCTGTGAGTCGTCGCCCATAGCAACCGCGAGAGAGCTGAGCCAGGGGACTGTACAACCAGTTTTTTTGCTAATATGGACTTAACTGGGAAAAGGATTTGTGTGCTCTGCCCCTGAACTGTGCTTAATTAAGTGTGTCGTTGTCCATGGCAACCAGCGGGAGCAGTCATTAATCTGCGGCCTGCTTACCCAGTTGCTCCAACCCAGCGCTGAGGAAGGACACTTAGATACTAACCCTGCAATTCAGTAACTTTGTACCATGGGAACCATGGCGGGCAAACGCGCCCATGGATTACAAAAATGTCTTGCGCCATGACACGGCCAGGCATTATCACTGGATTATAAATGTGCCAAGCGCTCTGCCAAAGCTGGGCATTACAAGTACTGTTCAAATGTCTGCTTCAATTCCTGCATGCAGTAAGAGTAGACCGGGGAGTGTTTCTGCTGAACGGGGAGAGACTATGTTGAGGAGCTGTCCAGCAAAACTATGGCTACTACAATTTACTGTTGCCATCACCAGCAAGTCTGGGCAAGTCCTGCTAGCATCAGTGTATCTGTAAAGTTTTGTCCTTCACACAAGGGGGTTACAGTATTGTGACACGCAGCAAGCCTGCTTATCAGGAAATCTGGAAACATGGGGGCGGCGCCACGCCCTGGAAAAGTCAGCGCGCTAGCTACTAGCGGCAGTCACCATGAGGACAGAGACGGCGGAAGGTGGGTGTCACGACACCCGGGGTCAGGTGACAGATGCGCAGCACTGGGATGCGAATTACATCGAGGGTTGCGAAGCGCACCGCTAAGGTTGTGGACCTATAGCTGACTGCTGCTAAAGAGTTCCAGCTGGTACGGGAAGAGGGACCCCTGGAGCACGGACACTAAAACACAGGGAGCTAGTGCATCAGTTTCCCCAGGGCGTGGAGTCTAAGAGCCAGTAAGTATTCACCAGAGCCTCTGGTGGTGAGGATGGATTTGGCTGCAAATGGATCCAGGCCGCGGCCCCCGGGTTCCCCTAGTTCACACTCAGCTGGCTACAGGTGGAAGAGAGGGAGCAGCAGAGCAAAAACAGCAAAGGATAGTCAGCGGCCTAGCCAAGGGGGTCAGGGCCACCAGCAGACAGGAGAAACAGAGAACAAGCTGAAGATCGGGATACCAGGCAGGTAGGGATAAATAGAGAACAAGCTGAAGATCAGGGTATCAGGAAGGCAGGGATAGTCAGAACAAGCCAAAAACCGGTAACCAGAAATAGACACAGAGCATATGACAGGAACAACCACACAAAGCCAAACACACACAAAATTGATCGGCATAGCAGGCTGCACTGGCAGGTGTTATATAATGTTCCTAATTAGGGCCTGGGGTGGAGCCCGGCTGAGGAGGGCTTACTAAAGCACACAGGTGAGGGAGGCCCGGCCTCTAACTGGACACATGCAGCAAGGTAGGTAACAGACAAGACATGAATGTTTACTGTGGTTTCATGACAGTGGGAGACTAGTACCAGTGCTGACCTGGTTGCAGGCCAGAGTGGACACTGATTGGCGCAGGGGTCTCATTGGAGCCAAGGGGGGGCATCGCCCTGGGAGTCATTGAGGGGATGGAGAGGCTGTAGCTCGTAAGCCCGGACTGCTGGATACTTACTGCGGATGTCAATGCCTGGGCCCGGTGAGACCATTGCGACATTCCGCTCATCCGGCAAGTATCCACAGAGCAGGAGCCACGATACCTCCTAGTGGACCTGCAAACAGGGCTCTGTCGTCCGCAGCCATGGAAATCCCAGAAGGCCGGATCGGGTCTGATGACATCTGCAGGCAGGGTAGAGTTGCCGCCCAGCGACTCCCCTGTGAAGATCAAGGATGAAGGGAAAGGAAAGACTGTTGTGGCCTGCAGCCTGGTTGGGACCTGGGAATCATGAGTACTGTTATACGGGAGCCCGGGTTCCCTGAAATGCCGGCTGTGTCCCCACCTACAAGCATCCCAGTTAGGCTGGAGTCAACAGAGGGGGGGTTGACCCCTGTTGAGCTGGCTGAGGATGTAGGGGAGAGGGTCATAGATTGGAGGTCACCCAGACTGCTAGCTGAATTTGGGTTATTGGAGCACCTGGCAGAGCGGTCATCTCCAAGTGAGGGGTCGGATGAGGAGCCAGAGGAGGGAAATTCACAGGTCCTCTATTTTTCCACTGGGGATGAGACAGAGCCCCCTCAAGACACCAGATCAGCTGCAGGAACCCTCAGTGTCAGCTACCAGACTTTCTACAACAGGCCGTCCACAACCCAGACCAGGGCACCCACATACCGGCAAATGGTGGTGAAGTCCCCGGATACCCAAGTCAGACCTGGGAAGGGAAACCTCACCAGCCTACCTAAATTCTCCAGGTATCAGAGGGAGGTACAATGCTGAGTTGCTTTGGAGTGGGGCCTGGATTACCCCTACATCCCTCCCCATGTCATGGACTGTGTTGAAAGCTCAAGAGAGGAGTGGGAGGATGACATGACATGGGATTATTTGCATGTACCCAAGCCCTTACGGGGTCCTGAAAGTAGTTGCTGGGAGAGATTTCTGGAACTAAAGAGAGAGTGGAGTCTTGGACAGTCTATAAAGAAGGATTGTGTGATGATAGTCAAGCCCAACCAGCCCGCAAGGAGCTTCTCCATATCAGTTCGGTAGGAGGGGGGAGGCCAGATTACCTGATCCCCACCACTACATTTGAGGACTGTTAGAGCTACAGCAAAGGTAGACACATCCAGAGACTGTTAGCTATGTATTGGGATGTGCACCTCCTCCTGAATTGCAGGACAGACCGGCCTGACACCCCGTGCCCAGTGGAAGAGACTAGCCATTGAAGGAAACCCGGGTGAAACCTTGCCTTGTTTTGTGTTTTTTTTGAAGCCTAATAGACTGCTCTATGACTTTCTTCCCTTTTCTGCTCCTGCCGTGGGATATAACCCCTCACTGGTGGAGCAGGCAGGAAAAAGTTACACTGTGCTGTGTTATTGCTCTATTGGGAGGTCTATAACCCCCTCTCAATAGATTTATTGTTGTTTAGTTAGTTAAGTTTAGTTGTATTCCCTTCTCTTAGGATTCCTCGGATGGAACGGCTGTTCATCCCCATCCATCGAGAGTCAAGTCAACATCAACTTTTGCTACTAACTAGGTGAGTAGAGTATTTTTCCTTCGGTAAAAGTGCTCTGACTCAAAAATGTATAGTTTCTTGTATGTGGTCAGCTGCCGGGATCTGTAGTCAGGAATGTAGTAAACTGTATAGTGTAAATGATTACAAAAATGTCAGCGATATAAATTTTTCTACCTAACTTATTTTGTACAGTTTCGTATGCCCCCTCTTCCAAGTTTGTTCCTTTGACCCCTCCATCTTTTTGACTTTGAGATGCCTGCTCCTGGGGACCAGCTGATGTTTGAGGGAGGTGAGTGTAACGCCCCCATAGTGTAGGCGTTTTCTGAGAGGTCTTTTTGCTAGGAGAGGCAAAATTTAGTCAGGCCTGACCTAATGTGCAGGCCTGAATGTTTTGATCTGGGCAGGGGAGTGGCTCAGAGTAGGCTGGAGATTGCAGAGGGACACTCCTTGGATACTCCTCCCCTTGGTTCCAGAATGTGCTGGAAGAGGGGATGGATGAGGAGGTGCCACTCTTTGTTGTATCTTAAGGAGCCCTGACCAATCCCCAACTAGGATTGGCAGGGGCCAGGCCTCCTTAAATACTGTGATGTGCCCAGCAGGGGGAGGAGTTGTTGGAGGTGGAAGTGTGAAGATGTAGCAGAGGGGCTATGGAGGCCTCCACCAGGGAGGGAGCCTGGGGGGGGGGTGACCTTGAGGCCTGGAGATCCGGGTGCAGCCAGGAGTGGAGGTGATTCCTGAAGCACCACAAGGGTCCAGGAGCACAGCAGAGGTGCTACTGAGGACACTTTAAAGTATCCACTGGAGTCGGTGAGTGACAGACCCTGGGAGCTGGAAGTCGAGGCTGGAGCAGGCTGGGAGAGTAATAGTGGACAGTCTGTGGAGGTCTCAGGAGCCAGTCAGGGAGAGAGTGTCACTGAGAGAAAAACAGGCCGGTGTGGCCTGGAAGAAGGATGGGCTGGGAGTTGTAGTCCATCAAAGGCCCAGCTAGCACCAACGTACTAAGCTACATTTGAGGGGTCCTTGACCCTGGCCTGTAATGGGTGGTCCGGAGGTGCAGGCCTCAACATGTGCTAGCTGTGGTGAAGAGAAAGGAGTTAAGTGAGCCTGATACATTTCCCTTAAGGTCAGGAAACAAGTAAAGTGCTGGAGAGAACTGAGAGGAGTAACAGTCTGCAAGGAAAGTGCTGGAGAGAAGTAAAGTGTGCATATACAGCTGTGTATATGGAAGATCCTGTAAAACAATTCTTTGGGGCATCCCACAGTCACCCCTTTTCTCCATCCAAGTTAATCCCCTAAATAAAACAACCAAACAAGAGCCTGCTTGTTCAGTAACTCCGGATGTGTGAGATATGGTGGGATTGAGGGCAGCCAGAGGGTGAACCACAACTACCAGCCACTCCCAAGGGAGAACATGGCTACACATATTTGAGAAAGTTCTCACATTCCCAAAATATGTGAGAGAATGAACTGTGTGAGTTGCATCCCCTAAAGCACATTTGGGGTACTGTAGGGAAATTGGTATGTACAGTAGCTAGGTAAGTGTATAGTACCATCTAGTAAAAGGTTTGGTAGCCATCTCCCTGACTGTAAGAGATCTTGTACATTTGCGAAGATTAATTGCCAATTGTTCACACATATTATTTTTTTTTGCTTTATCTTTGCCCTCTCTGCTCGGGATAGATCCCATCTGATCTGGATGGATCCACTCCGGCATAAACTCTTTTATTCTATTTATGTATAGTAAATCACTGCGCTAAAACCAAATAGTTAAGTGAATAACAATGAATACATAAGTGAATCAATGAATAAACATATATGCAGCCGCTGTAAAACATAGGCACTAGTGTTGAGCGAACCCGGACTGTAACGTTCGGGTTCGTACCAAACTTTCGGGTGTCCGTGGCACGGACCCGGACCCGGACATTTCAAAAATCGTTCGGGTTCGGTCCGGGGTTCTGCTATTTTACTCCACGTGTTGAGAAGCTGCAGGGCAGCCAATCAACAAGCGTTTCACTGGTTTGCCCTTAGAAGCCATCACAGCCATGCCTACTAATGGCATGGCTGTGATTGGCCAGTGCATCATGTGACCCAGCCTCTTTATAAGCTAGAGTCACATAGTGCTGCAGTCACATGCTCCTTGGGTTTGTGTAGGGAAAGGAAGCTGACGGCGTGAGGGAGAGAATAGAGACATTTTAAGACATTTTAAGATCTGATCCTGCATCCTGAGATAGATTACTTTACTACTGCTGTCTGTGCTGTTGCTCTGAGGACAGATAGCAGAAATTAGAGATTTTACATACCGCTGCTTTGAGTCGTCATCATTTCATTAGATAGAGTCCTACGTCCTAGTCTAGA
>BLSH010216530.1:89217-107717 GCA_018402905.1 Glandirana rugosa | reverse complement strand
GGGCCTGAGCCTGAAAAGTTTTTTTCAGGCCCAAGCCCAGGCCCCAAGACTATTAAAATTACTTTTTAGAAATTTTACGACATTTTTTCGGGTCCTTCCAGGATCTCCAGACGTGTTCCTTCCTTTTACACCCATTCCCACCCTGTTCACGGGATGTTTCTTTACCCCTGTCCCTTTATTGAAATTTATAAAAATTTTTTTATTTTTGTATTTTTTACGTTTTTACCTCTTGTAGAAGTTTTACCCAGACTTTTCATAATTAATTGTAATCTCCGGTATCTTGACAAGATTTTAGTAGAAGTTTGACACAGTTTTTTCATATTTATTCGGCCCTCATGGGTATAGTGACACCGGACCCGAACCCGGACTTTTTTTGAAAAGTCCGAGTCCGGGTCCCGGACACCCCAAAGTTCGGTACGGACCCGAACTTTACAGTCCGGGTTCGCTCAACTCTAGTCTTGGTGTTTTGGCGCAGAAGAAGAATAACAAAAAATATAAAAAAAATAAAAAACACTAAGTAAAATACACGATAAATACAAAAGTAATCACAAGATTTACAGGGTTGCATAAGATAACTGTACAGGCTATTTAGACTGGGACATGTGCAAATGCAAATGCAAAATTTACAGTGTCAAAGTGTCAAGTGGCAAAGTACAAAAATTACAGTGTGTAAAGTGTCAAGTGTTCATGAGTCCCACAGCAGATGGATAGAAACTGTTTTTGTGGTGGGAGGTTCTGGTCCGCATGGACCGTAGCCTCCTGCCTGAGGGGAGTGGCTGAAATAGTCCATGTCCAGGGTGAGAAGGGTCGGCTGTGATCCGACCTGCTCGTCCCCGAGTCCTGGAGACGTACAGGTCATGGATGAATGGAAGGCTGCAGCTGATCACCTTCTCTGCAGAGCGCACAATGCGCTGCAGTCTCTGTCTGTCCCTGGCTGTGGCTCCAGTGTACCACACGGTGATGGAGGAGGTGAGGATGGATTCGATGATGGCCGTGTAAAACTGCACCATCATCTGCACCGGCAGCTTTGCTTTCCTCAGCTGCCGTAGGAAGTACATCCTCTGCTGGGCCTTCTTGATGAGGGAGCCGATGGTGGGCTCCCACTTGAGGTCGTGGGTGATGGTGGTCCGGAGGAAGCAGAAGGAGTCCACGGTGGTGACGGGTAGGTCTGTCAGGGCGAGGGGGGGCAGGGGGGCTGTGACTTTTCTGAAGTCCACGATCATCTCCACTGTCTTCTGGGCGTTGAGCTCCAGGTTATTGGCACTGCACCAGGACACCAGACGGTCCACCTCCCTCTTGTAGGCCGACTCATCACCATCTGAGATGAGCCCGATGAGGGTGGTGTCGTCCGCAAACTTAATCAGTTTGACGGACTCATGGCTGGAGGTGCAGCAGTTGGTGTACAGGGAGAAGAGCAGAGGAGAAAGTACACAGCCCTGTGGAGCTCCTGTGCTGATGGTGATGGTGTCCGAGACATTCTTCCCCAGCCGCACGCACTGCCTCCGGTCCGACAGGAAGTCAGTGATCCACCTGCAGGTGGAGTCAGGCACATTGAGCTGGGAGAGCTTGTCCTGGAGCAAAGCAGGGAGGATGGTGTTGAAGGCAGAGCTGAAGTCCACAAACAGGATCCTGGTGTAGGTTCCCGGGGAGTCCAGATGCTGGAGGATGAAGTGGAGGGCCAGGTTGATGGCGTCGTCTACAGATCTGCTGGCTCGGTAGGCGAACTGCAGGGGGTCCAGGAGGGGGGAGGTGATGGACTTGAGGTAGGACAAAACCAGCCGCTCAAATGACTTCATGACTACAGACGTCAGCGCCACCGGCCTGTAGTCATTAAGTCCAGTGATCCGGGGCTTCTTGGGGACAGGGACGATGATGGAGGACTTGAAGCATGCTGGGACCTGGAAAGACTCCAGAGAGGTGTTAAAAATGTCTGTGAAGACAGGTGTCAGCTCATCAGCACAGTGTCTCAGTGTGGCAGGAGACACGCCGCCCGGCCCGGTTGCTTTGCGGGTCTTTTGTCTTTTAAATTGCCTCCACACATCCTGATCTGAGACTGAAAGGGCAGCGGGGGAGGAGTGGGTGTCTAGGTTGGGCTGGGTTGGAGTGTCCTCTGTGGTGGTAGGGGTGGGGGAGGGGTGTGAAGCGAGCATAATGTGTGTTAAGTTGCTCAGCCAGTTTCCGGTCGTCAGCAGCACGGGGGGCTCTCGGCTTGTAATTGGTAATGAGCTGGAGTCTTCTCCACACAGAAGCAGGGTCATTGCCAGCAAACTGCTGCTCCAGGTGTGCATTATAATGAGACTTCGCTCTTAACACCTCCCTGCTAAATCCATACTTCGCCTGTCTATAGCTGTCTCGATCCCCACTCCTGTGGGCTGCTTCCTTTTGCAGCCTTAGCTGCCTCAGTTTAGGTGTTAAGCAGGATTTGTCATTATTGTAGGTCACTTTGGTGCATGTAGGGATGATGCTGTCCTCACAGTGTCGGATGTATGATGTTACAGTGTCTGTGTACCCGTCCAGATTATCTGTGGCAGCTCTAAACACCTCCCAGTCGGTAGTTTCCAGACACGCACGTAGCTCCTCCACTGCCTCGCTGGTCCACCTCTTTGTAGTCCTCACTACAGGTTTGGAGAGCTTCAGCCTCTGCCTGTACGTGGGGATCAGATGAACCATGGCGTGGTCTGAAAAGCCCAGGGCAGCGCGGGCCATGGCGCGGAAGGCGTTGCTGACGGTAGTGTAGCAGTGATCCAGCGTGTTCTGCTCTCTGGTTGGGCATTTAATAAACTGTCTGTACTTTGGCAGCTAGTGGGTGAGATTTGCCTTGTTAAAATCCCCAAGGATAATCAGCAAAGCGTCCGGAAAAGTCCACTCCACACTCAGTACCTGGTCTGCGAGTGCGCGCTGCGCCTCTTGCACGTTAGCGCTCGGCGGTATGTAAACAGCGGCCAGGATGAATGAAGCAAACTCACGTGGAGAGTAGAACGGTCTGCAGTTAATGAAAATAGATTCCAGAGCAGGAGAGCAGTGCTTGGAGATCACTGTTACGTCGGAACACCAGGCGTTGTTGACGAAGAAACAGACTCCATCGCCTTTTGTTTTTCCCCTGGAGAGATCGGTCCGTCTGTCGGCGCGGAGGAGCTGGAATCCCTCCAGGTGAAGTGCGCCGTCCGGAATTGAGTGGTTCAGCCACGTCTCCGTAAAGCACAAAACAGCAGGTGAAGAGAAGTCCCTGTTTCTTCTCATCAGCAGCGCCAGTTCGTCCATTTTGTTGCTGAGTGAGCGAACGTTAGAGAGGAAAATCCCAGGTAAAGTCGTCCGCACGCCGCGCTTCCGCAGGCGCACCAGAGCGCTGGCCCGTTTCCCTCGTCTGCGGCGTCTCACTCTTTTGGCTAAAAAAAGAGCTAAATCTGCAGCGGAAGCTAAAAAAACTGGATATAGAGCATCAGAAGTGGTGGTTCTGATGTCTAAAAGCTCTTCACGAGTGTAAGAGCACGCGGACACACAATTAAAGCAAAAAAACAAGCAAAGCAAAGCGCTCCAAAACACCAAGTCATCCATCAGTGGCGCCATCTTGGTAAGCGATGAATAGCTGGTTTAAAAAGCTATAGAACCTGGACACTTTATATGCACTTTATTTGGCACTTTTTATGCACTTTTTATATGTTGTATGTTATGTTATTTGAGTTTTTGAAGTTGTAATTTTTCCCACAATTCTTGGCAAAATTAAGAAATTAATTTTTTTTTTTTTTTTTTTTTTTCACACAAAATTGTCATAGCAACAAGTTATTTCTCACACACAGCATATGCATACTTCCAATTACACCCCAAAATATATTCTGCTACTCCTCTCAAATATCGCAATATCACATATGTGAGACTTTTTTACAACCTGGCCACATAGAGAGGTCCAACATGCAGGGAGCACCGTCAGGCGTTCTAGGAGCATAAATTACAGCATACTGTATACAGTAATTTCCTAATGACCTATCACACTTTTGAAGGCCCTGGAGCACCAGGACAGTGGAATTACCTACAAAATGACCCCATTTTGGAAAGCAAACATCCCAATGTATATTCTATGAGGCAAGTTTTTGGAAAATGTGGAAAGAAAATTAAAACATATATTTTTTTTTACACAAAGTTGACACTTAACTATAAGATTTTTCTGACACATAGCATGTACATAGCAAAAATTACACCCCAAAATTACATTCTACTACTTGTCCCGAGTATGGCGATACCACATGTGTGAGACTTTTACACAGCCTGGCCACATAGAGAGATCCAACATGCAGGGAACACCATCAGGTGTTCTAGGAGCATAAATTACACATCTAATTTCATTCCTACCTATCACACTTTTGAAGGTCCTGGAACACCAGGACAGTGGAATTACCCACAAAATGACATTTTGGAAAGCAAACACCCCAATGTATATTTTATGAGGCATGGGCTAATGAGCTGTAGATTGGTACTTGGGTACTCTAATGAGGTGAAGAAAGGTGCTCAGGTACTCTAATGGGCTGGAGACAGGTTATCAGGTCCTCTGATGTGCTGGAGATAGGTGCTTGGGTACTCTGGGCTGGAGATAGGTACCCAGGTAACCTGATTGGCTGCAGATAGGTACTCGAGTACTCTGATGGGCTGCAAATAGGTACTCGGGTACTCTCATGGGCTTGAGACAGGTACTCAGGTACCATAATGGACTGGAGACAGGTACTCAGGTCCTCTGATGTGCTACAGATAGGTGCTCAGATATTCTGGGCTAGAGACGGATACTCAGGTAATCTGATGGGCTGCAGATAAGTACTCGAGTACTCTGGTGGGCTGAAGATAGGTACTTGGGTACTCTTATGGGCGGCAGACAGGTACTCGGGTACTCTAATGGGCTGGAGACAGGTTCTCATGTGCTCTGATGGTCTGCAGATAGGTACTTGGGTACTGTGGGCTGGAGACAGGTACTCAGGTACTCTGATGGTCTGCAGAAAGGTACTTGGGTACTCTGGGCTGGAGATAGGTACTTGGGTACTCTGGACTGGAGACAGGTATTCAGGTACTCTGATGGTCTGCAGATAGGTACTTGGGTACTCTGGGCTGGAGATAGGTACTTGGGTACTCTGGGCTGGAAACAGGTACTCAAGTACTTGGGTACTCTTATGGGCGGCAGACAGGTACTCGGGTACTCTAATGGGCTGGAGACAGGTTCTCATGTGCTCTGATGGTCTGCAGATAGGTACTTGGGTACTGTGGGCTGGAGACAGGTACTCAGGTACTCTGATGGTCTGCAGAAAGGTACTTGGGTACTCTGGGCTGGAGATAGGTACTTGGGTACTCTGGACTGGAGACAGGTATTCAGGTACTCTGATGGTCTGCAGATAGGTACTTGGGTACTCTGGGCTGGAGATAGGTACTTGGGTACTCTGGGCTGGAAACAGGTACTCAAGTACTTGGGTACTCTTATGGGCGGCAGACAGGTACTCGGGTACTCTAATGGGCTGGAGACAGGTTCTCATGTGCTCTGATGGTCTGCAGATAGGTACTTGGGTACTGTGGGCTGGAGACAGGTACTCAGGTACTCTGATGGTCTGCAGAAAGGTACTTGGGTACTCTGGGCTGGAGATAGGTACTTGGGTACTCTGGACTGGAGACAGGTATTCAGGTACTCTGATGGTCTGCAGATAGGTACTTGGGTACTCTGGGCTGGAGATAGGTACTTGGGTACTCTGGGCTGGAAACAGGTACTCAAGTACTCTAATGGTCTGGCGACAGGTACTCGGGTACTCTAATGGGCTGGAGACTGGTACTCGGGTACTCTAATGGGCTGGAGACAGGTACTCAGGTACTCTATTGGGCTGGAGACAGGTTCTCATGTACTCTGATGTACTTCAGATAGGTACTTGGGTACTCTGGGCTGGAGAAAGATACTCGGGTACTCTGGGCTGCAGATAGGGACTTGGGTACTCTGATGGGCTGGAGATAGGTACTTAGGTAATCTGGGAGGGAGACTGGTACTCAGGTAATCTCATGGGCTGCAGATAGGTACTTGAGTACTCTGATGGGCTGCAGATAGGTATCTGGGTACTCTAATGGGCTGGAGACAGGTACTCGGGTAAACGAATGGGCTGGAGACAGGTACTCGAGTCCTCTGATGTACTGCAGATAGGTGCTCAGGTATTATGGGCTGGAGACAGGTACTCAGGTAATCTGATGGGCTGAAGATAGGTACTCGGGTACTCTGATGGGTTGCAGTTAGGTACTCAGGTACTCTGATGGGCTGGAGACAGGTACTCAGGTACCCTAATGGGCTGGAGACAGGTACTCAGGTACCCTAATGGGCTGGAGACAGGTACTCGGGTAATCTTATGGGCTGCATATAGGTGCTTGTGTATTCTGGGCTGGAGACAGGTACTCGGGTAATCTGATGGGCTGCAGATAGGTGCTCAATTACTCTAATGGGCTGGAGACAAGTACTCGGGTACTCTAATGGGCTGGAGACAAGTACTCGGGTACTCTAATGGGCTGGGGACAGGTACTCATGTACTCTGATGTGCTGCAGATAGGTACTCGGGTACTCTGACTGGAGACAGGTACTCGGGTACTCTGATGGTCTGCAGATAGGTACTTGGGTACTCTGGACTGGAGATAGGTACTTGGGTACTCTGGGCAGCAGATAGGTACTTGGGTACTCTGATGGGCTGGAGATAGGTACTTAGGTAATCTGAGATGGAGACAAGGACTCAGGTAATATGATGGGCTGCAGATAGGTACTTGAGTACTCTGATGGGCTGCAGATAGGTACTCGGGTACTTTAATGGCTGGAGACAGGTACTCGGGTACCCTAATGGGCTGGAGACAGGTACTCAGGTCCTCTGATGTGCTACAGATAGGTGCTCAGGTACTCTGGGCTGGAGACAGGCACTTGGGTAATCTGATTGGCTGCAGATAGGTACTTGGGTACTCTAATGGGCTGGAGAAAGGTACTCGGGTAGTCTAATGGGCTGGAGACAGGTACTCGTGTACTCTGATGGGCTGCAGATTGGTACTCGAGTACTCTGATGGTCTGCAGATAGGTGCTTGGATCCTGTGGGCTGGAGATAGGTACTTGGGTACTCTGATGGGCTTGAGAAAGGTACTTGGGTACTCTAATGGGCTGGAGACAGGTACTCGTGTACTCTGATGGGCTGCATATAGGTACTCGAGTACTCTGGGCTGGAGACAGGCACTTAGGTACTCTGATGGTCTGCAGATAGGTACTTGGGTACTATGGGCTGGAGATAGGTACTTGGGTACTCTGGGCTGAAAACAGGTACTGGGGTACTCTAATGGGCTGGAGGCAGATACTCAGGTACTCTAATGGACTGGACAAAGGTACACAGATACTCTATTGGTCTGGAGACAGGTACTCATGTACTCTGATGCGCTGCAGATGGGTACTCGGGTACTCTGATGGTCTGCAGATAGGTGCTTGGATCCTGTGGGCTGGAGATAGGTACTTGGGTACTCTGATGGGCTTAGGTAATCTGGGATGGGGACAGGTACTCGGGTATACTCTGATGGGCTGGTGACAGGTACTTGGGTACTCTGATGGGCTGGTGACAGGTACTTGGGTACTCAGATGGGCTGGTGACAGGTACTCTTTATTACTGGGGGGGGCAATCCATGTGTATTGGTGTGTACTGTAGACACAATTAGTGTGTGAGGAGGAGAACCCGGTAACAGCTAGTTATTGCGGCTTGTTTACATTCTGTGACCGGCTGTGACTGGACACAGCCGGTCACGTGGTAAAGAGCCAATTTCATTGGCTCTTTACCCCAAACTGGGACGGGCTGTGTCAGAATGACACACCTCATCACTGATCGACGCATTACACGCCCCTGAGGGCACGCACAAGCGGCGTGCATGAGGGCAGTGCATGTGATCGGCTGTGATTGGACACAGCTGGCCACATGGAAAAGAGCCATTTTTTTTCCAATATTCTTTTATTAATTTTACCAAAGATATACAAGAAGATGAAACGTACAACGTTCAAGCACCGTAAGGGCTGTACATAAGCAATTGTCACCAGTTGCACATACAGTAACATTAGTTAACATTAAGCAAGAAATCAAAACAGTAGTACCAAACGCCCGTCGCATGGTGCGGTCCGAATTGCACCGCCCAACACCGACACCCCATAGGGAACACACTGTGTCAGGTATTGGAAAGCGGCCCAACCCAGCATCGCGTAGATCGCACCACGCGAGAGGCCCAGAATATAGGATACTAGCAGATTAACTAACAGTAGTGGATATGGAACAAAAATCAACCACTAAGAGCGAAAGAACAAGTTACATTAATTTGCTCAGGCAGAGGATAAGGATCCATCGTAAGCAGACAGCCAAGTCTGTGGCTGTCAAAGATTATGGTCAACTCAGTTGCTCCGGATGTCGTTGTAGATTTAGGTGTAGCTGAGAAATCAGAGTTTCAGAGTACATTCGAGGTGGGTAAGCCAGAGATTCCACCTCTTCAGAAATCGAGGCATTTGTAAATGGGCCTTGGCATACATGAGTTCCATCTCACACTGGTTGTTAAGAGCTGAGATGATTTCCGGGAAAGATGGAAGAGTGGGTGTTTTCCAGTTCTTGGCCAGAAGAGACCTAATAGCAAAAAGAGTGTGGGACACCACGGTTTGTGTAGGAGTAGGCCAAGAATCAATATTGAGACCAAGGAGGAGCATTTGCGGGGATAGCAAGAGCGGTGTGGGTAGCATGGAGGATAGAAAGTTTGATACCAAGTTCCAGAGATTTATCAATTTGGGACAGGACCACCATACGTGAAATGCTGATGCAGGTTGATGACATGCTCTCCAGCACATGTTGGGTGTCGAGGGGTAGAATTTTGCCAATTTTTGTGGAGTGAGGTACCAGTCATGGAATATTTTTTGAGTACCTTCCCAGTGGGTGCAACATCTGGATAGCCTAGATGGGAGACTCAAGGCATTATACCATTGCTGTACGGTGAAGGTGGCGTTCAATCTTTGTTCCCATTTAAGCATAGCGGGAGTTTTGGAGTTGACGACTGAGCTGGTGAGTAGCCTATAAAAGTAAGAGATGCCCTTGGGAAGTGGTCGCGAACCATTGTAGAACTGTAGGGTCTTTTTCATTGTCGAGTTTTTTGACCAGATTACTTTTGAAAGCACAGATCGGATTCGGAGGAACTTAAAGAAGTCCTGTTTTGGGATTTGGAATCGTTGTTGGATCTGCTGAAAGGAGAGTAGCATGGAGTCGTGGTATAGGTCCCCGAGCGTATGTATCCCGGCTTTAATCCAGTTTTGTAAGGGTATGTCTTGCACAATGTTTTGTAGAGTTTGAAGAGGTAAGTCCTGCAATAGGCTATGCGGTACGCCCTTGGATTGCTGTATCGTTGCTTGCCATGTTCTGAGGGTAGCAGTAGTTGTGGCTAAGTACGTAGCTGGTCTGTGGTTAGAGATCAGCAACGCCCCAAGGACCATCTTAGGACAGGTCCCTAGAACAGTTTGCTCCACTTGTAACCAGGGGAGTGTGATGTCCGGGACCCACCAACTCTTGGTTTGTTCAAGAATAATAGCCCTATAGTATGCCATGACATTAGGAGCTCCCACACCTCCAGCTGAGATTGGTTTGCAAAGAGTGGACTTGTTAAGCCGTGGGTGCTTACCATTCCATATGAAGGAATTTAGAGTTGCTTGTAGTTTGTTGAGATGGGCCGTAAGGAATGGAAGGGGTAGCGTTAGAAAGGTATAGAGCACATGTGGTAACAAGTACATCTTGGTGAGGGCTATTCTTCCAGCCCATGAAGCCTGGACACTACTCAGGCCTTGTATAGTTTTGTGGAGTTTGGTCAGCAGGCAGGCAAAATTGAAGCTGAGCAGTTGAGATGTCGGTGAGAGTAGGTGTATTCCTAGATAGGGTAGAGTCGAGTCTATTGCCCAGGAGAAAGAGGTAAGCTGCGCAACGCCACTTCTGAGATCTGGGGTGATGTGAATTCCAATCATGGAGGATTTGGAGCAGTTGATTTTATAGAGAGAAGCTTTACTTAAAAGATCTAACGTGTGTTGTAATTGTGGCAGCGAATGCATAGGGTCAGTGATAGATACAATGACATCATCTGTGTATAATCCAATTTTGTGTGTGTGAGCTCCTGTGTCAATACAGAGGATAAGGGGATTAGCCCTGATAGATTGTGCCAGCGGTTCCATGACAAGGGTGAATATGAGTGGTGATAGGGGGCATCCTTGACGGGTGCCGTTAGATATCGGGAAAGAGTCTGACAGTATACCTGAAGTCACTACTCTGGCGCTGGGTGATGTGTATAGCACCATGATAGCCTCAAGAAGCCTCCCTGAAAATCCAAACTTAAGTAGGACCGCTATAAGGAATTGCCAATCAACCCTGTCAAATGCCTTCTCTGCATCTAGAGAGATGAACAGAGAAGGCACTTTATGGTGTTCAGCCCACTGGAGTAGGTCTATATATCTTCAAGTACCATCAGACGCCTGTCTACCTTCAATAAAGCCCACTTGATCAGGGTGGATTAGTTGTGGGATGATTGTAGACAAGCGAGTGGCTAGAAGCTTGGCATATATTTTGGTGTCTGAATTTAGCAAGGATATGGGTCTGTAGTTGACTGGATCATCATGTGGTTTGCCTGGCTTAGGGATGGTAGTGATAAAAGCCTCAAGAGCTTCAGACGGGATTGTGCCCGTGGAGAATGTGAAGTTGAGTGATTGCAGAAGGTAGGGATTGAGTATGTCTGAGAACTGCTTATAGTACTCATTACTAAAACCGTCGGGCCCCGGGGCTTTGTGGAGGGGTAGAGAAGCAACAGTGTGGGTCAATTCAGCAAAGGTGGGCTAGAGAGCGAGTTCAGCTGTTCCTGGGTTAAGGAGGGTAGGGCCAGATCATCCAAAAATCTGGATATGTCGGGCGCCGAAGGGGGCGTTTTCTCAGTCTCAGTGGCTAGGTTGTAAAGAGTAGTGTAGAACTGACTAAACCTGTCTGCTATGTCTTTAGGGTTGGTGAGTTTACTCTTTGTGAGGGAAGTCAAATATGGGATTCTAGAGTGAACTAGGTGTCTCTTGAGTTGTTTTGCTAAGCATGCACCCGGATTATTGTGATGGGCGTAAAAATTTAGTTTCAGCTTCTTCAGTGCAAAATCAAAGTTAGAGTGTAAATGGTCACTCAGCTTCTTTCTAGCGATATTTACAGTAAGTCTCCCTCTAATTTGGGTGAGGGTTGTTTTTTATGAGCTGTTTCAAGGGATCATATTTGATCAAGAAATTTGGTAGTGGTCGTGCTGCGGGCCTTTCTCTCCTGAGCCCCCAACTTGAGGAGAAGACCCCTTATGTAAGCTTTATGGGCATTCCAACAAACATTTGGATTAGATACTGAGTCATAGTTCATGCTGAAAAAGTCCCTAAGTTCGGATTCGACCTGCTTCTGGAGCACTGGTTTAGTGATTAGGGAGGAGTTCAATCTCTACATTTTGCCCGCATGTTTCAGGATGGTTGGAAAAATTTGAAGTGAAATAGGAGCGTGGTCGGACCACGTGATGTGACCAATAGTAGCCGTCTGAGTGGTTTGTAAAGTGTTTTTGTCTACTAGAAACAGGTCTATCCTAGAATAGGACTTTTGGAAGTGCGAATACTAGGTGTAATCTCTTTCGCTGTCATGGAGGCACCGCCACGGGTCAAAGAGTTCCTCCGAGCGGAGAAGGTTCTGGAGAGCTGGGGATTGTTTTCTGGTGGGGTTGGAGGAATCAAGAGTGGGATCTACAATCTGATTAAAGTCCCCACATATGATGAGGGGGAATTGACGAAAAGGCTGAAGTTTGGTCATTATGGTCTTATAGCATTGGGCTTGATGTGTGTTAGGTGCATACACATTAACCACAGTCATGATACGATTGTTGTAGGAAGCGTGGAGTATAATGAATCTACCCTGGGTGTCCAATTCGGAGTGAATTAGTTGAAATGCTACAGTAGAGCGTATTGCTATAAGGACCCCAGCTTTCTTTTTGGTGGCGTTGGCATAGAAGCAGTGTGGGTATTGCTTATGAGAACATGCGGGAGGTTTAAGAGAAGAAAAGTGTGTTTCTTGAGCACACATAATATCTGCTTTTAAGGTTAATGCTTCTTTCCATAGAAGGTGGCGTTTGAAAGAGGAATTTAAACCCTTCACATTAAGTGAGGATATGTTAATTGCCATTTGTAGGGGGTGTTGTCTTTGGACTTAAAGGTAGTAAAAGTGGAGCGTAAGAGAAGACACCCTCCCTATCGCACACCAAAAGTCACTGTGTGACGATCACAGCACTGGGGTGTTAACCAGTGTACTAGTAAACGGTGAACAGAAAATAAGTGAGTAAGAATCAGCAACACAACAATATGAGAATTATTGCAACAAAGTGAAACAAAAAATGAAGGTAGACTGTGGCTACCTTGTACCTGAGTAAACAGATATAACTGTCGGTTGTGGAGTACAAGAGATAAATATCTGAGGGTGCTTAGCACTCTGTTCTAGAACAGGGGGACTTGCAGACTATGGTGAAAAAACAATTACAACAAACCATAGTATACTCATCTGGGACAAATGAGGATATCAGGGATCTTGATATAGAGCATGGCAGGACCTGGCTAGGTCCAGACGTAGGTAGGCTTCAGTAACGCTGTTGAGCACGTGGCGGGAGCCCCTTGGAGTTGTCGCTGTAAGAGGGTCGAGGTCTTTGTGAGCGATGATCAGGTGGTGGCGGAGTGGGAGGTGTAGAGATGATTCTCCAATTTAGCAATCGTTTGATGCCCTCCTTAGGCGTTAATATGTTGGTCGTTTGGGATTGAAATGTCACAATAAGTTTCGTGGGGAAGCCCCATTTGTGTGGAATGTTGCGGTCTCTAAGGATGTTGGTAACTTGGGCGAATTCCCTTAGTTTTTTCGCAGTAGCCGCCGATATATCAGTATACAAGGAAATGGCAGAGTATGGATCGGGTAGTTTTTTGGCCGTTCTGGCTGCCGACATAATCTTCTCTTTAATATGGAAAAAGTGAATGCGCGCTAGCACGTCTCTAGGAATAGAATCCGGCAAGTTACTCGGTTTTGCGATTCTGTGTGCTCGATCTATAGTCAGGTCTAACTGAGATAATTGGGGGATGAGTTTTAGAAACATCTGTTGGATGTAATGTGTGATATCTGATGGTCTCACTGACTCGGGGATGCCTCTGAACTTAATGTTGTTCCTTCGAGATCTGTCCTCAAGGTCCGCCATTTTTGCTTGTAGATAGTGAAGTTCTTCCGATTGTTTAGATAAGGTTTCAGAGGTCACTTCCTGCGCAGAGGCCTGTGTCGCAGCCTGTTTTTCAAGTGAATCTGTGCGCTCTTCAATATGGTCCACTCTTGTATGGAGTGAGGATAGTGATGAGCGTAGTTCAATTCTCAAATCATTTTGAAGCGAAAACAACATCATTTTTAGTGTTTTTTCAGATGGTGGTTGGTCCGTGGCAGGATGTGCAGCTAGTGAATCCTGTGACCCCTCAGGTTCAGTTGCATCTTCCCAATGTTGTTTTTTATACAGTGGGGTTTTAGACAGAGACTGAGCCGGGGATTGCGCAGTTCGCTTTCCTCTGTCCGTCGGTGTGCATTGTGGGGAGGAAATGCTATTTGTGGAACTGTCCATCTCTTCCAGTGAGTTGTCCAGATAGTGTTGAGCTTCAGGCAAGTTTGGTAAAAGCATAGGAGGAACCACTCCAGTGTCTGCCTGACCTTTTTGCATGTTTATTTCTTGAAAGTATTGAGATATACGATGTGTCTTTGCTGTATTTTGGGTTTTGTTTTTGGTACGTACCTTGGAGACCAGAACCATATCCCGTTTTCCTCTATGTAGAAGAGAGGGAAGTCAGAGTGCTACAGAGGGTGCTTCGAAAAGCGTTGCAATGTTGCAGAGGTATACTAGAGAAGCAATTCGCCTGTATACCAGTATAGATGCTGAGTAGCAGGGAGTAAGTGATCAGGTGCATACGTGACAGGCCATAGCATGGATTCTTATGAGAAGAGGTCTGTGTTGAGGGCACTTGTTGGTTAGAGTACAGGTGGTGAGGTGGTAGCAGGGTTGATCGGTGTGACTCCGTTTTACTGCTGTGTAGTTGTATGTTTCCCGTTTTTCATACAGTTAGGGTGATGGCCGATGTGCCTGGGCTGGGTGGTTGTTTGTCTCACCCTGTGTGCAGCGAGGAGGATGGAGGCCGATTACTTCGAGAGGGTCCGCTCCGCTGTCCTCACCTCAGTTGATCCCGGCTCTCCCGTGCCCGTTGTCCGCGGCTATTATTCTTCAAACCTGCATCAATCTGTAGTCTGTAGTATATAGCTCCCCCTGAGATGGAACTAAGGGGGGATTTGTTGCTAAATTCCACGCTGGAGTTGTTAGATGTCCCAGTCTGAGCAGAGCTGTGATATCAAGTGGCCATCACAGTCTGCAGCCAGCCACGCCCCCCGGAAAAAGAGCCATTTTTATTGGCTCTTTACGCTGATCGGGGATGGGCTGTGTCCCGAGGGACACGCCTCATTCCTAGGCGCATGAGAAAGGCAAGAACAGGCGGACGTCATATGATGCCCGCCCGGAGGGAGAGAAAGTTCCTGCCGGCGTCATTTTACTATGGCCTGGTAAGAAAGTGGTTAAAGGCAAAAGATTAAAAAAAAATGTTTATCTTTTGTTTTTAAAAAAATTGTTTACTTCCACCCTGAACCAGAAATTACGTCATGACATTGCTCCGGTCCTCACAAGCCATAGAGGCGATCAAAAGACGATCTAGACTTTGATTGCCTCTGGGACCAGCCGGCCACACCATCATTACTAGTAAAATAAATAAAAATATCCCATAGTTTTTATATGCTATAACTTTGCACAAGCCAATCAACATACTCTTATTGGGAAAACATTTTGTTACCAAAAATACGAAGCAGAATACATATTGGCCTAAATTTATGCAGAAATGTGTTTTTTTTTTCTTTTTTTTTTATTGGATATGTTTTATAGCAGAAAGTAAAAATGATTGTTTTTTTGTTTTTTTTTTTTTCAAACTTGTTGCTCATTTTTTGTTTATAACGCAAAAATACAAAACGCAAAGGTGATCAAATACCACCAAAAGAAAGCTCTATTTGTGTGAAAAAAAAATTAAAAAATTAATTTGGGTACAGTGTCCAAGCAATTGCCAGTTAAAGCAACGCAGTGCCGAATAGCAAAAAAATGGCCTGTTCATGAAGGGGGTAAAACCTTCCCAGAGCTCAAGTGGTTAAGTTATCCAAGGGTATCGTATAAGCTCCAAACTTTTTGCATTATTCAATGGCTAACATGGTCCAACATTCTACTACTGCTATTTTAGAATGCTGTTTTTCTGCTCTGCTTTCATATATGCTATACATGGGCGTCCGCAGGTAGGGGCAAGGGGGGGCGGTTGCCCCCCCCCCGGAATCTGGGGTTCCCCACTAGGTCCTTATCCTCTTGAGCCATGTATGTGGTTTCTGACAGTCTCTTGGGCTATGTATGTAGTTTCTGATTATCTCTTGTGCTATGTCCGCAGTCTCTAACTGTCTCCTGTAGTATGTCCGCAGTCTCTGACCATCTCCTGTACTATGTCTGCAGTCTCTGACCATCTCCTGTACCATGCCTGCAGTCTCTGACCGTCTCCTGTACCATGTCTGCAGTCTCTGACCGTCTCCTGTACCATGTCTGCAGTCTCTGACCGTCTCCTGTACCATGTCCGCAGTCTCTGACCATCTCCTGTATCATGTCTGCAGTCTCTGACCATCTCCTGTACCATGTCTGCTGTCTCTGACCATCTCCTGTATCATGTCTGCAGTCTCTGATGTCTCTTGTATTATGTCTGCAGTCTCTGACCATCTCTTGTATCATGTCTGCAGTGTTTGACCATCTCTTGTACCATGTCTGCAGTCTCTGACCATCTCTTGTATCATGTCTGTAGTCTCTGACCATGTCCTGTACTATGTCTGCAGTCTCTGACTGTCTTCTGTACAATGTCTGCAGTCTCTGACCGTCTTCTGTACAATGTCTGCAGTCTCTGACCGTCTCCTGTACCATGTCTGCAGTCTCTGACTGTTTCCTGTACAATGACTGCGGTCTCTGACCGCGATAATGTGATAATGACATTGTCAAAAAGGGGCAGAGCATGGGTGACCTTAAAATGATGCCCCCCCCTGAAAAAACTTCTGCGGACGCCCATGATGCTCTACCCTCCCCACTTCTTCCATGTACCCTCAGTCAGTGTTAGTTATTCACAGAGATAGGGCTCAGGAAAGTTGCTGTCTTCTCACATTTCAAAAGACTGGGAAAAATATACTTTTTTCCTGCACTTAGTTGAAGTAAATGTGCATTGGATTCAAGTTCTGTATCTTATTGAAAAGTTAAGCTGCCCGTGGATGGTGCTGAGTCAGCAAGTGAGCATATTGTCTGGACCGACTGGGTCTAAGGAGGTATGTTAATATAGAAAGTAACAGAAGAACTTCAATGCATTTATATTAATAGAAATGTATGTGTAACATCAATATGGTTTCCCTTTATGTGTATTTCTGAAAACCTTCTAGAGTTATGATAATATTTTTTTTATATAAGATCAGTAACTTACTGTAAATGAAGAGACGATAATCTTGCATGCATTGCGTTGATGCCTGTCCTTCTATAAATGCTCCATAATGTGCTGTTTGACGTTCAGTTACATTCATTATAATTAAGGATCCATCAGCTGCAGCCTTTAGCCGTCCTTTATACCATTCATCTTTAATTAGAAGAGGTTTGCCTGGCTCTGTCACTGCAAAATCCATTCCATTCAACCAATTCCTGTCCACCCAGGTGATGGCCTTGTTGGCAGCGTAACCAGCAGGCAGAGTGACATCTTCTCCCGGTACACCAAATACAAGTCTTCTTTCTCCGCATGGTTTGGCTTTAGACAATGTTGATATGGAACAAAAACTACATTTAGCTACAACATAAGACATATTCTTTACATCTCAATTCTCTAGAGAAAATTCTCACACATCTGCATTAGGCTCCTTTCATGCTTGCGACAGTGTCTACTGCCCCTCTGAAAAGTGATCTGAAAAGAGGTTTGTAGACATTCAGGATGTCTGCTTTCTTTTCTTTTTTTTTATTGCTGAATGGCAATTTTGTATTGCACAAATTCATCGCAACTGCGTGCCAAGTGTTTCGCACCAATCCACCTGGCACCATGTCTGTTTTTGGGTGAATGCGGTGTACTTAGTGTGACACAGTGAAGAGTGGGGCATGGTTTTCATTTTGCCAGGGTTGTTGCTAGGATTGTAAAAGACCTAGGGCACCTTTGGGCATACTAAGCAGACAAGTAATGCGGCACACGTAGCAGTGAGCGTGATCAAATTGCATTAATGATGGGAGGGGCTTAGTGGGCATGGTTAAATAAAATAAGGTCAGCCTGTCCCCCAGTATAGTCCTTCCGCCAGGTCAATCTGTCCCCCCAGTATAATCTCCCTAGGCAAGTCTGTGCTCCAGTATAATACTCTCCCTCCTCCTGGTCAGTCTGTCTGCAGTATATCCCGCCCCTGGTCAATCTGTCACCCAGTACAATCCCCCCAGGTCAGTTAGTCCCCCAGTATTATCCTCCCCTCCAGGTCAATTTGTCCCCAAATATAATCCCGCCCCAGATCAGTCTGCCTCCCATTACAATCCTCCTCCCAAGGTCAATTTGTCCCCCACTATAATCCTCTCCAGGTAAGTCTGTCCCCCAGTATAATCCTGTCTTCCCTGGTCAATTTGTCCCCCAGGACAATCCTGTCTACCTAGGTCTGTTCCCCAGTATAATCCTGTCCCGTCAGGTCATTCTAGCCCCCCAGTATAATTCCCCTCTAGGTCAGTTTGGCACCCAGTATAATTCCCCTCCAGTTCAGTCTGGCCCCCAGTATAATTCCCCTCCAAGTCAGTTTGGCTCCAGTATAATTCCTCTCCAGGTCAGTCTGCCCCCACAGTATAATTCCCCTCTAGGTCAATTTGGCCCCCAGTATAATTCCCCTCCAGTTCAGTCTGGCCCCCAGTATAATTCCCCTCCAAGTCAGTTTGGCTCCAGTATAATTCCTCTCCAGGTCATTCTAGCCCCCACAGTATAATTCCCCTCTAGGTCAGTTTGGCCCCCAGTATAATTCCCCTCCAGGTCAGTCTGGCCCCCAGTATAATTCCCCTCCAAGTCAGTTTGGCTCCAGTATAATTCCTCTCCAGGTAAGTCTGTCCCCCAGTATAATCCTGTCTTCCCTGGTCAATTTGCCCCCCAGGACAATCCTGTCTACCTAGGTCTGTTCCCCAGTATAATCCTGTCCCGTCAGGTCATTCTAGCCCCCCAATATAATTCCCCTCTAGGTCCGTTTGGCCCCCAGTATAATTCCCCTCCAGTTCAGTCTGGCCCCCAGTATAATTCTGACTGAACCTCCCCTTAATATGACCCCCGGTCTGACTGGACC
>BLSH010216530.1:63663-87349 GCA_018402905.1 Glandirana rugosa | reverse complement strand
CATCCTACTCCACACGTTAGACAGGGAGTTTCGTCGTCATGATCATAGAGAGGGATCAGGTGTTAGTCTAGCAAGTCATTACGTCCTACTCCACACGTTAGACAGGGAGTTTCGTCGTCATGATCATAGAGAGGAGAGGCACAAGTGACTTGCGACCGGGCTCCGAGGAAAGGGCCCTGCCAGGGGGGCCCTTCATGGTTTCTTGCATCGGGGCCCTGAGGGTTCTAGTTACGCCACTGACAGTGATGGGATACATATGGGTATATTATGTCCCAAGTCAATGTTTTGTATGAAAACAGATTGCAGAACATCTCATCCTGCATTACTGAGGACTAGGGAGAGATACTAGTACTGCTGCTTTGAGGGACAGATTGCACACCTCATCCTGCATTACTGAACGATCTGATTGTGGACTAGGGAGAGATACTAGTACTGCTGCTTTGAGGGACAGATTGCACACCTCATCCTACTGCAAAGAACGATCTGACTGGACTAAGTAGAGTCTGTTGCTTTAAGGGAAAGATTATTGTTCTAAAATCATCTCCAAGTTGTACAGGGAAAGGTTCCAGCTGTTGCTTTAAGGGAAAGATTATTGTTCTAAAATCATCTGCAAGCTCCATTCACTAAGTGTATTGTAGCCGCATAGAGCCATATTAGTGTTATAAAATCAAGGATCAGTGAATGGAGCTTGGACATGATTTTATAACACTAATATGACTTTATGCGGCTACAATACACTTAGTGAATGGAGCTTGGACATGATTTGATAACACTAATATGACTTTATGCGGCTACAATACACTTAGTGAATGGAGCTTGGGCATGATTTTATAACACTAATATGACTTTATGCGGCTACAATACACTTAGTGAATGGAGCTTGGACATGATTTTATAACACTAATATGGCTCTATGCGGCTACAATACACTTAGAGAATGGAGCTTGGACATGATTTTATAACACTAATATGACTTTATGCGGCTACAATACACTTAGTGAATGGAGCTTGGACATGATTTTATAACACTAATATGGCTCTATGCGGCTACAATACACTTAGTGAATGAAGCTTGCAGATGATTTTAGAACAATAATCTTTCCCTTAAAGCACCAGCTGGAACCTTTCCCTGTACAACTTGGAGATGATTTCTTGCACAAAAATAAAAAAAACAGTGTTGGCTATCTCCTCCTCCTCCTCCACCGCCACTTTCACCGCCTCCTAAACCTTCAACTCCACATCCACCTCCATTTTGATTTTTTTATGGGATTTTAGTTTAAAAATTATTTTAAGTTATTTCCCTATCCCCATTTCTTTTGTAGGGCACTTGTCCAACTCTTACCCCCATTTTCCTTCCTTTTGCAGACCTCTAGGACTTTCCAGGACTTTGTTACAGCCATTTTTGTGCCTAAAAGTTCGGGTCCCCATTGATTTCAATGGGGTTCGGGGTCCGGGTCAAGTCCGGACCCGAAGTTCGGCTGAACCTGCCGAACCTGGACTTCCAGAGGTTTGATCAACTCTACTCAAGACCACATAGAAAAACCAAACCTGTCTGGTGTTTATCCAAAAGGACAGGGAAAGGGGACATGAAAACAATGACATTTGAGAATGATGTAATGCATTTATATTAATGGGAGTGTACAGGTAAAATCATTATAATTTCCTTTTTAATTTATATTTATCTCTTTTTTTTTTTTTTTTTTTGGAAAACAAGAGAAATGCAGAGATAGGGAATTATATTGAAACCATATAGCAGAACATTACAATAATAAGATTTACTTACTACCACCTAGTGGCAGAACTACAGATTACAGTATAATGTATGAGAATGGTTGTTGCACCTATGTCTGTATAAACACAATGCTTTTTTTTTTTTTTTTTAAATGAAAGTAATAACTTACCATTAATAAAGAGTTGATAACGCTGCACACATTGCATTGATGTCTGTCTTTCTACAAGTGCTTCATAATTTCCTTCATCGTGTTCAGACACATTCTTTATAATTAAGGATCCATCATATCCAGCTTCCAGCCGTCCCTTATACCGATCATCTTTAATTATAATAACATTTCCACGCTTTGTTACTGCAAAAACCTCTTCATTATCCCCAGCTGTCCAGTTGACAGCAGTATTGCCAATGTAATCAACTGGCAGTTTGACATAGCTTCCCGTTCTACCAAATACATATCTTCTCTCTCCACATGGTTCAACCTTTAACACTGATAAGGTAAAAAAAAAGATTTAGATACAACATTGAGAGATTTCTTTTGCAGACATATTTTGTACAGAACATTCACAGACATCTACATGAAGCTAAGATTTAGGGAGGGCAACAGACACACAAGCCCTGTTTTGTCTTCTCACTATTAGCATTAAAAGTACCATTTCAGTGTTTGCAGATGACACCAAGCTATGCGGTGGAATAAAGTCCTTGCAGGATGTCTCCAACTTACAAGACGACCTCAATGCACTGTCTAATTGGGCGACTGTGTGGCAAAAGAGGTTTAATGTTGATAAATGTAAAGTTATGCATTTGGGGGCTAAGAATTTGCATGCACATACTAGGGGGAGTACAACTGGGGGAATCCATAGTGGAGAAGGATCTGGGGGAATCCATAGTGGAGAAGGATCTGGGGGAATCCATAGAGGAGAAGGATCTGGGGGAATTGGTAGATCATAAGCTTAATAATGGCATGCAATGCCAAGCTGCGGTTTCCAAAGCAAGCAAAATCCTTTCTTGTATTAAGAGAGGTATGGACTGCAGAGATAGAGACATTATTTTGCCCCCCGCTGTACAAATCATTAGTAAGACCTCATCTGGAATATGCAGTTCAGTTTTGGGCACCAATTCTCAAAAAGGATATCGGGGAACTGGAGAAAGTGCAGAGAAGGGCAAACAACTAATAAGAGGTATGGAGGAGCTCAGCTATGAGGAAAGATTAGAGGAACTGAGTTTATTCTTTCTTGAGAAGAGGAGATTAAGGGGGGATATGACCAGGGGAGGGCTGGCAGCCTTATGCCTGGGGGGCAAGATCAGTCAAGTGGCCCATTGAGCCACCAAATCAGCTCACCATCCATGCCCACCTGGTTTTATAATGGATATTAATGTTATGAAGCAAGACAAATATGATACAATGTGATAACATAATTTAATGTTAATAGCAACAAAAGAAGTTTAACAAAAATAATGCATCAATACAGCCTGATCAATGCCCATCAGTGCAGCCTCAACAGTACACATCGGCACAGCTTGATCAGTGCCTATCCAATACAGCCTGCAATGCAGAGAGAGGAGAGCCATCAGATTACAAAGAGCGGGGATCTTCTTCTTACCTGGTGCGGGTGCTGTCATACGAAGTCCCGCCTCCTGGACCGGCTCCTATAATAGACATCATCCATGGTAGGGCTGACCCTGGGTGCCCCCCCCCTGCTAGCAGTTGGCGGCCGCACCCCTGTCCCCTACTTCCTTCACAAAAAGAAAATATTGTCAGTGGGCAATGGCCGCCGGCCATTTCGAATGTAAGTTGGGGTGGCCTGGGGGGCAATTGCCACCCTGCCCCCTGGCCCAGCCCTCCCCTGGATATGACCAACATGTACAAATATATAAGTGGTCCATATGGTGAACTTGGTGTTGAGTTATTTACTTTAAGGTCATCACAAAGGACAAGGGGGCACTCTTTACGTCTAGAGGAAAAAAGATTTGATCTACAAATACGGAAAGGATTCTTCACAGTAAGAGCTGTGAAAATGTGGAATAGACACCCCCCAGAGGTGGTTTTGTTCAGCACGGTTGATTGCTTTAAAAAAGGCCTGGATTCTTTCCTTAATGTAAATAATATAAATGGGTACTAACATTTTTAGGTAAAGTTGATCCAGGGTGAATCCGATTGGCTCTCGGGGAATCAGGAAGGAATTTTTTCCCCCGTTATAGCAAATTGGATCATTGGCTTTGCTGGGGTTTTTTGCCTTCCTCTGGATCAACTGTGGGTGAAGGATTGTATGTGGGATTATTTGGTTTTATATATATATATAAATGTTTTTTTGGTTTTTTTTTTGGTTGAACTAGATGGACTTGTGTCTTTTTTCAACCTGACTAACTATGTAACTATGTAGCATGCCATAATATCACCAGCTTGGTTTCTGCAATTTCTACTTGAGGAATGCAAAATGTATTTATTTTTGCTGGCTGGTAAGTGTGCTGAGAACACAGCGCCACTTCAGATGCATTTTGATAGGACCATCTATTGATTTATATGATTATTGTGTCACCCAATGAGTAGTCTGATCTTTGAAGACCTAGATCGGATATGGATGGTAGTCCAGTTTGTTTTTTTAACAAATATTGCCCTTTAAAATCTATGGTTTTTATAAAATGGCTTTTAGTGCTTTTAAATATAGTCCCGCTGATGGAAATAATTTATAGAGTTTACACAAGAGATGTCAGAACTTAAGCTAGATCAAATTGCTATTGCATTTATAGTATCCGCTCTATATTTAATTAATGTTTTCTATTTCAATACATTTAATGATTTAAACAAGTGGTACAGATCAAACAATCCACGTTGCGGATAGAAAAAGAACACGCTAAATACAAGGATCAACATTATGTCAAACAGGCGACCAATAAACACAGTAGAGCAAAGGGTAAAGATGAGAAGTAATTTCTGAAGCATACCCTAGACCAGGGATACTCAAACTACGGCCCTCCAGCTGTTGCGGAACTACACATCCCATGAGGCATTGTAAAACTCTGACATTCACAGACATGACATTGGCATGATGGGAATTGTAGTTCCTGAACAACTGGAGGGCCATAGTTTGAGGACCCCTGCCCTAGACCAGCGGTTCTCGACCCTGTCCTCAAGTACCCCCAACAGGCCATGTTTGCAGGTTTTCCTTTGTCAGGTGCTTTAAATCAGAGTCAATGGCTTGGGTATTTTGGACAGCTATTTTATTCCCAAAACATGGCCTGTTGGGGGTACTCGAGGACAGGGTTGTGAACCACTGCCCTAAACCAGTGCAAAGAATATTAAATCAGAACAATAGATCTTGACATCAAAAGTCACATCATGCGCATGGACAGATTAGACCGAGGCGATCTCCCTAAATAAAGGGGGATTGTGGGAAGAGAAGACAGAAAAAGTAAAAAAAGAAAAAAAGGGGGGGGGGAGCAGGAAAGGAACAGTAAGGTCAATACTAGAGGAGAGGGGGGAAAAGGAAGGAGGAGAGAGCCTAGCGCGGGGGAACTCTCACAGCATAGAAGCATTGGGAAAAGGGGGCAAAAAAGGTCAAGTATCATGAAAGAAGGTGAGGGTGGTGAAAGGTGACCCAAGGGTTCCAGGTCTTGTCAAATGTCTTGTGGCTGTTGGTAATAGTGCTTGGCCAAATGTTCATTGATATAAAAGCCATCCAGCCTAGTTTTGACTTCAAGGAAAGTAAGTGAACTCCTTCTTCCAGGCTTTAGCGATTGCCAAGAATACATAATGTGCCAATTTATTTGTAATCTCTTTTCATTGATTTTAAATATTTTCAACGTACACGAGAAACGATAACAGAAATCAATCTATTGCACAGAGTAAGATGTCATATGATAAAATTAATATATAATACTATACCCTTATTCTGCTTTATATTATTTACTTTCTCTTTACTTCTTCCCTGTATACCAGTGGTTCTCAACTCCAGTCCTCGGGACCCACCAACAGGCCAGATTTTAAGTATTACCTTGGGGAGATGCAGACTAGAATACTGCAATCACTGAGCAGCAAATGATATCACCTGTGATGTATTTCAGATATCCTGTAAACCTGGCCTGTTAGTGGGTCCCGAGGACCGGAGTTGAGAACCACTGCTGTATACCATCATATCCTATTTTAATATATTAATTTTCTAAATATTTTAGTCTCAGGAATGCGTATGAAGGTCCTTCCATTCAATCTGTTTTATTTTCATGTATGGTATAAGACCTCTAGTCATTCCATGTTCATTTTTGTTTAAATTCTGCTATCTTTGTCTGAGAAAATCGAGTACTGTCCATGATACTTTTTTTATTTGCACTAACATACAATTTTTCAGGACAAGCTTTCGGGGCGTTTCCCCTTCTTCAAGGTTTGAGTACTGCTTGGACCTTGAAGAAGGGGAGATACCCCGAAAGCTGGTCCTGAAAAATTGTATGTTAGTGCAAATAAAAAAAAGTATCACGGACAGTACTCAATTTTCTCTGGCACTATTGCACTAATACGGCTACAATCACCTCAAGCTATCTTTGTCTGTAATACATTTAACAGAACCCCCCTCCCTAACCCATCATACGCAACTTACATTCCAAAAAAAAAAGGGAATTTGCATGACCCTGGTGAAGTCAAGCACCTTATTTTTTTTTTTCCAAATCAGCTTTATTGAAAAATTGCAAACAGTGTACATAAACTGAAATATTGAGCGTTACTGGATATACAATGTTACATAGCAGTTGTCTGTCAAATACAATTTTTTAGTCTCAAGGACAACGTTAGTGCAGTTCTGTGTATAAAGATAGAAGTTCAAAAACACGACATTTAGTAGGCGTATATAATCGTGTGCGTCCAATGAAGGGTTGTAGATAGTTGAACAGAACCTTCGTGTCAAGTAAACTATACTCATGTTGCCCCAAATGGCCCGCGCCTCCAGACCATCCAACCACCCCAAGTGGGAACTAGTGGTTGGATGGGGGCGCAGGGGCGAAGCCCGACGGGGCGACCCCGGAGCTCCTTTGTGAATTTCTCGTGTTGAACTATTGGAGAAAGTACCTGATAAGTGTACCCTAACAAGCACCTTATTTTTTTGTATTTTTCTATTATGCCAGAAGTTCTGGCTTCATCCCATTGCCTCCATGATTTTAAAAACCTTTCTCTTAAGCCATCCTCTGTTTTAATTACCTTCTCCATAGAGTGCAGTTCGCCCATCACACATACCCATTCCACCACTGATGGGGCGGTCTCCTTTCGCCAGTTCCGGGCTATTATTGCTCTTGCAGCTGTCAACATGTGACGCAAGATTCCCTCTTTAATAGATTTTATTGACCCAGGAATTATTGACAAAACAGATATATAGACATGTGGTTGTACAGTGGAGTCAGTAATATTTCTGTATATATTGAATACTTCTGACCAAAATTGTCAAGTTCTCGGACAGAAATACCACATGTGTGACATTGTTCCTTTTGCATTGTTGCATTTCCAGCAAAATTAATGAGCTGTTGTCATTAATTTTGTGCAAATCAGCTGGACACCGGTACCCTCTGGCTATGATTTTATAATTTCTCTCTTGATATCTAGTTGAGGGAGATAGTTTGTGTATTAATATCAGGGATCGTTCCCAATCTGATAACAATATTTTTGTTCCCAACTCTGTTTCCCATTTATTTAAGTATGTTACTTCTTCAAGTTTTCTGGGGAGCAAATAATTATATATTATTGATAGTACATGCGTTGGTTTATCTTTCTGTAACAATATCTTTTCAAACTCTGTTAGTGGTCTTTCTAATGATGATCTTTGGTTTAACCACTTCAAGACCGAGCCTGTTTTTTGGGTTCAGTGTTCGCGAGTTAAAACCAGGTTTTTTTGCTATAAAATTACTTAGATAACCCAAACATTGTATATATATTTTTTTCTAACACGCTAGAGAATAAAATGGCGGCTGTTGCAAAACTTTATGTCACACCGTATTTGCGCAGCGGTCTTACAAGCGCCATTTTTTTGAAAAATTCAGTTAAAAATAAGACAACAGCAAAGTTAGGCCATATTGTGAAAGATAATGTTACGCCAAGTAAAATGATACCCAACATGTCAGGCGACAAACTTTGCAACATAAAAATCTCCATTGGCAACATTTAAAAAATTCTACAGGTTAGCATTTTTGAGTTACAGAGGAGGTCTAGTGCTAGAATTATTGCTCTCGCTCTAACAATCGCGGCGATACCTCACATGTGTGGTTTGAACACCGTTTTCATATGTGGGCGGGACTTACATATGCGTTCGCTTCTGCGCGCAAGCTCGTGGGGACGGGGGCGCTTTAAATTAATTTTTTTAATTATTTATTTTACTTTTTAATTTTTATTTTTACACTGTTCTTTTTAAAAAAATTTTGATCACTTTTATTCCTATTACAAGAAATGTAAACATTCCTTGTAATAGAAAAAAGCACGCCAGGGCCTCCTAAATATGAGATCTGGGGTCAAAAAGACCTCACATCTCATATTTACACTAGAATGCAAAAAAATAATGGGCCCTTTAAGACCATTGGACGGAAGGGACTTGTGACGTAGCTTCCGCCCTGCCATGTTTTGGAGCCGTGTGAACACTGGGGGGTGGGGGGGCAGATGCGATCACCTCCGCCGCTGCCGGCGGGTCCGGTAAGTGGCGGAAATGACCGGAAAGCGGCAGGAGGTGGGGGCACCCCTCCCGTGCTGATAAAAGTGATCTTGTGGCGTATCAGCCACTGAGACCACTTTTATCATGTGCAGAATCGCCTGCACTAAAAGAAGATACCGGGGGTTATGGTAGCTATCTGCTACCATAACAACGGTATTCCACTTCAAAGTGACCACCGTCAACTGACGGCGTTGGTCCGGAAGTGGCTAATGAGTGGATGAAAGTTTGTAACTGTTTATACTGCATCCAATTATTTCTATTTTCTTCCCCTAACGTATTAAGTGGGGGGAGTTTACCGTTTATCAAAGTCTGGACTAATCTAGTGTTTTCTTGCCTATGCCATTTTAGGGAAACCGACGTTTCTGCTGCAGGTTGGAATTCTGGGTTTGAGAACAGTGGTGTCAAAGGGCCAATTTGAGAAGATAGACAGTTCTTCATCAACGAGTCCCAAACTTTTAAAGTTGAAGAAACTAAAGATGGCATTTCATCCATCCTAGGCCGGCTTTTAGGTGTTATCCAAGGAAGAGACCTCAGTTCCATGACCATAATATCTTTCTCCAGTTTTACCCATTGGTTATGTTCCGTATTGTGGAACCAGTCTACCACCCTTGTTGTATGTGCCGCTCGTAGATACCTTGCAAAATGCCTAATCCTCCCTTCAATTTTATTCTAGTTAGTATTTCTCTTTTAATTCAAGGGGTTTTATGTTCCCATATAAACCCTCCCTTCAATTTTATTCTAGTTAGTATTTCTCTTTTAATTCAAGGGGTTTTATGTTCCCATATAAACCCTCCTATAGTACATCGTAGATGATGCAGTAAGGTTGTAGTAGGCATTGTCTGAATTGTTTGAAATACATATAGCATTTTTGGCAGTATATCCATTTTTATTACATTTATCCTACCCATCCATAAGAGAGTTTTTTTTTATCATATTTTTGGAGTGTATTTACCATCTTATTAATCAGAGGTTTATAATTTAGTTCATGAAGTTTTTTTAAGTCTTGAGGTATATATATACCCAAGTATTTCAATGCCACGTGTTGCCATTTAAAGGAAAATTTCCTCTGAAGATGGCATTGAGTTTTATTCGTTAATGATATATTTAAAGCCTCCAATTTCTCTAATGTGCCAACTTAAATAGGTTTTTGGTTAGATTTGGGTTTTAAAGTGTAGGAGAGCAAACCATTGGTCTCTGGGTAGAAGAACCCCAAATAATTTGTAGAAGAGAGAAAACTCTTTAGACCAAAAATGACCTGGCATTGGGCAGGTCCGCCATGTATGAAGGACATCTCCTCCTGTTTGGCAACCCCTAAAGCATAAGCCAGAATGTCCAATGATTATGTGAGAAAGTGGATCAAGACTGGAATCATTCTGCCTCAGTTTTGCGAGCCTTTAAGGCTGTCTCCTACCTCACCACGTAAGCGTGCCTATCAGGAGAAGAGAAAGGCCTCATGCACACGTTATACAGCTGCTGTTTTGGCTTCAGATGTTTTTTTCTACAATCACTATACTCCCCATCATTTTGTGCTATGTGTCCATGCACACATAGGCTGTTATCAACTGTTTTGGGCAGTGACCTTTTTGAGCTGTAAAAAAGCCCCAAGATTAGTGGGTTCTGAGAGACTTTTTTCAGCTGTTAAAAACGCTCTAACGCCCAAAAACGCTCAAAAACTTGCAAAAATGGCACTCACCAACATTTTTGGACATTTTAGATCCATTGAGGGAAAAAAAAATCTCTACTGCTTAAAAACGCTCAAAAACATGGCAAAACGCGGCTCACCAACATTTTTGGATGTTTTTGGTCCATTGAAAAAAGCCAAACGGTTAAGATGCAAGTAAAGCATAGATATCAGTTTGGGCTCTACGGGCATGTAATGGAAAATGTGTTCAAAGACACAGTGTTGGTAAAACTTAAGAAACTTAAAAAAGTTTGGGGGCCCCAGGCTGCCCTGGCGTCTGTGGATGTACATGGTGGACCCCACTATGCGTGTCCTATAGGAGTGCCAGACAGAGGCAGAGGGCATCACTGGGTTCTGAAAGGATCATAGGGCATTTCATGTATGTGTTATAGATGGCTTATAGTGTGGATTTGTGATCGGAGTGAAGATTCTTGGAGGATTCATCTTGATCATCAAGCTGCTGCTGGAATTAGAACCCCTACTCTCCAGAGTATGCTGAAACAGGTACAGTACTTTGTTTATCCCTTTAGCTTTACTGTAGGTAAGGATCCTAACTGGGTGTAGGTGTTTATATTGGATACACGCTGCTCTCAAAGATGTTATGGTCATGGCCTGAGCCTTCTAATGATTGATCCTCCCAACTCTTGGCGAATTGAATTTTGGGCAAATTGCTTATCAGTAATGAAGAGGGAGATCGGTTAGCACAGTCCAATTGGCAAGACAAGTTGTCCCCATCATCTACTAGAGAGGACGGGAACATGACACAAGACCACAGAGAAAAACCATTGATGAAAAACCTATCTGGTGTTTATCAAAATGTAGAGACCAAAGGGATGTGAAAACAATGACATTTGAGAACACTATAATGCATTTATATTAATGGGAAAGCACGTGTATAGCACATTTTAATTTCCTATTATATTTCTCTCTCTATATGTTAAAAAGCTGGGAGAAAACACCACAAGGTGACAGAGTGGTGGAAAGGATTATATTAAGGTATGCCACATCCTAAAATTAATGGAAGTATTGGATTTGAAAGAAATCCACAAGCCACAAGGGCACCTTCTGCATCTTCCTTCACTATCCCTTTCCTCACTTTGATTGTTTTTTTTTTTTGATTGTTGTGTCGTGTTGTGTTGTGGCACCTATTTCTTTGGGTTACACGAGCACCGTGTGATTAGTAGGGTGTACGGTCTCTCGGGGCCTGCCTGAAAGTCTTGGTTGGCGGTGGGTATGGCCTTCTGGCTTGATCCACCGCCTCTCATGGGGTCTCCCTTCGGGGGAGTCCCACAGTAGTATCGGGGCGGCCGGTTCCGGCTGGTCGCCAAAGAGAAACTGGGGGTTGCCCGGCCTTCTGGCTAAGCAATCCTTGGTGCACGATACCTCAGTCCCCTAGGAGCTTCGGCCACCGGGGGATCAGGGTAAGAGGCCCTTCCTCTTCGGAGGGGGGCTATTGTGTACACCCATGTGCACTTTTTGTGTCTTCACTTTTGTGTTGTGCACTTTTTTATGCACCGGGTAAGTCTGGGTGTGTCTCACACCACCACGGGCTTCAAAAAAAAAAAAATTGGATTTGAAAGAAATGGACTTTAACGGCATACTAGGTATGGTATAAATGTATAAACTTTATTTGTTACAAAAAATGGCACATAAATGCCCCAAAATAGACATAAGACATTTAAAATTTCATAAAAAACATGTATATATAATCTTTGTTATAGTGTATTTTACAACAACTACCCCAGACAGGGTGAGGAGTACTGTGGTTCCCTGTGTACACCAACCACATACGTTGTTGGTAGCCAGAGGGAGGGGGCCCACATATACTATACTACAGATTGATAGGGATATCTATCTTGAACGCAACTCAGGATTCACCATATATCAAAAATATTGACTTATGAACAAGTCTAAAGCAAAAGAATGACATGGAGTGTAATTATGTTTACGCTGATATGGATCCCATCATAGAAATATTTGGCAGGAATATATTCCTACTCGCTCTGCTCGACTAGTTTCACGCTCTATATACTTGGCGCTTCATCTGGAGCTGAAAAAAGTATTGTTCTGGTAGGAGACAGAAAAATATATACATAAGACACAAATACATAGTACAATCCACTAATCTACAATGTAATGTAATCTATTGTAGATTAGTGGATTGTACTATGTATTTGTGTCTTATGTATATATTTTTCTGTCTCCTACCAGAACAATACTTTTTTCAGCTTATATTATATATACATGTTTTTTATGAAATTTTAAATGTCTTATGTCTATTTTGGGGCATTTATGTGCCATTTTTTGTAACAAATAAAGTTTATACATTTATACCATACCTAGTATGCCATTAAAGTCCATTTCTTTCAAATCCAATATCTCTCTATATGTTGGAAAGCTGCTGGAGAGATGACTTGTATAATGGCTGAGCCTTTTTTATTTTTTGTTTTAAAAAGAAGGGAAGCACAGAGATAGGGAATTCTATCATAACCATGTAACATTGCATTAAACAAGCATTAAAAACTACCACCTAGTGGAAGAAATACTAATCACAGTATAATGTATGAGAATGGTTGCTGCACCTATGTCTGTATAAATAGCATGCATACACCATACTTTTTTTAAATAAAAGGAAAAAAACTTACTGTAAACAATGAGCTGATAATGCTGCACGCATTGCCTTGATGGTTGGCTTTCTATAAGTGCTTCATAAGTTCCTTCATCGTGTTTAGTTACATTGAATATAATTAAGGATCCATTGGCTGCAGCATCCAGCCGTCCACTGTACCGATCATCTGTAATTACAACATACCTGGGCTTCGTTATGGCAAAAACCTTCCCATTATCCCCAGCCTTCCAGTTGACCGCAGTGGCGTTATCGACAGATAGAGTGGCATCTCCTCCCTGTATACTAATTACAGATATTCTCTCTCCACACAGCTCAACATTTAACACTCCTGATAAGGGATAAAAAAGTAGATTTAAATACCATGTATATATACACAAGCTCCGTTGTCCTTTATATGCTTCATGGAAAGTACTTAAAGCTGCCTGAAAGCCTTGCAAGTACCCTTAAAGCTTGCAGTACAAACTACTCCTTTACAAGCTGAAGCCGGTCTTCATCAGACCTTGTAAGCAGAGATCTTGACCAAGAGAGACTCTACGGCACCCAAGGTAAGACAAGTCTAATTTTTGTCTTTTCTTTTTGTTACGTCCTTTATATTACTTATATTATTGCTAATTTACCCTATGCCAGTATATTAACTGAATTCATCAAAATAGCTTTTGGCCCCCAAGGATAAGACTATATATTACCCCACCTCAAAACACATTGCTAAAGGAAAATGCATGTGATACACCAACTGCTCATAAAATTATTTAAAAATTAAAGAGGCTCTAAACTTTTACAGTAAGTTCATCTATACTCCATCACCTTCTTCACTAAAAATGCTACTGGAATACCTTCCTTTCCCAGGCCTCAGAATCCTTCCAGTTTCCCTTTGGATTCTACTGCCAAGATTGAGCTTTGGCAAGTTGTGGGATCCATGTGCAGACAGAGTTACTGATTGGTTGCCTCCACCCGAACAGGCTATCATTCCAGTACAGGGATCATGCCCAGTACCATGGCTGCAACCCAACCAGAAGATGGTAGGAAAGAATTTGTTGATGGTTTTCCAGTGGGGCTTTTATTTATTTATTTTAAGGCCACAAAATGGGCTCCTCGAGACCTTTGCTTCCTATTAAGTTTTGATCATTCTTGCCCTTTCTGTAAAATAAATTCTACTGCCTTAAGAACATCATTATATTAAATTAGAATGCTCCAAGGAGGACATAACTGATTACTCACCTGTTGGAAGGTACCACAAAAACAACACAAATAAAAGAAGGTGCTTCATCTTGCTATGGCTTCTAGAGATTAGAGAGGTCTACTATGGCAGGTTGTGAGTCCAGTGAACCAAAGAACTTGTATTGTGTTCAATACCTTTCAACAAACTGCTGAGATGATAATGCACCAAACCTCATTTGCAGGTTGGGTAAATGCTGTGTCTGGGTCTGAGTCCCAAACTTTTAAAGTTGAAGAAACTAAAGATGGCATTTCATCCATCCTAGGCCAGCTTTTAGGTGTTATCCAAGGAAGAGACCTCAGGTCCATGACCATAATATCTTTCGCCAGTTTTACCCATTGTTTATGTTCCGTATTGTGGAACCAGTCTACCACCCTTGTTGTATGTGCCGCTCGTAGATACCTTGCAAAATCCGGGAGGGCTAACCCTCCCTTCAATTTTATTCTAGTTAGTATTTCTCTTTTAATTCAAGGGGTTTTATGTTCCCATATAAATCCTCCTATAGTACATCGTAGATAATGCAGTAAGGTTGTAGTAGGCATTGTCGGAATAGTTTGAAATACATATAGCATTTTTGGCAGTATATCCATTTATATTACATTTAACCTACCCATCTATGAGAGAGTTTTTTTATCATATTTTTGGAGTGTATTTACCATCTTATTAATCAGGGGTTTATAATTTAGTTCATTAAGTTTTTTTAAGTCTTGAGGTATATATATACCCAAGCAGGGGCGTTGCTAGGTCTACAAAAGATCTGGGGCTAGAGCCCATAGCAGCAAAGTAATGAAAGTCATATGCTTAAGTGGGCATACACATGTATATAATATACATGTGTGTGTGTGTGTGTGTGTGTGTGTATATATATATATAAATATTGTTACATACCTGAGTGTGGATTCCCCTTGCATCAGGGTGCCCAGAGAGACTTGCTAATTGCAGAACTGCACCCACCCGGTAAGAGACTCGGGGCTATGGGCCCCAGACTCGGGGCTATAGCCCCAATAGCCACTCCCTAGCAACGCCCCTGTACTCAAGTATTTCAATGCCACGTGTTGCCATTTAAAGGAAAAATTCCTCTGAAGATGGCATTGAGTTTTATTCGTTAATGATATATTTAAAGCCTCCGATTTCTCTAATGTGCCAACTTAAATAGGTTTTTGGTCAGATTTGGGTTTTAAAGTGTAGGAGAGCAAACCATTGGTCTCTGGGTAGATAAACCCCAAATAATTTGTAGAAGAGAGAAAACTCTTTAGACCAAAAATGACCTGGCATTGGGCAGGTCCGCCATGTATGAAGGACATCTCCTCCTGTTTGGAAACCCCTAAAGCATAAGCCAGAATGTCCAGTGATTATGTGAGAAAGTGGATCAAGACTGGAATCATTCTGCCTCAGTTTTGCGAGCCTTTAAGGCTGTCTCCTACCTCACCACGTAAGCGTGCCTATCAGGAGAAGAGAAAGGCCTCATGCACACGTTATACAGCTGCTGTTTTGGCTTCAGATGTTTTTTTCTACAATCACTATACTCCCCATCACTTTGTGCTATGTGTCCATGCACACATAGGCTGTTATAAACTGTTTTGGGCAGTGACCTTTTTGAGCTGTAAAAAAGCCCCAAGATTAGTGGGTTCTGAGAGACTTTTTTCAGCTGTTAAAAACGCTCTAACGCCCAAAAACGCTCAAAAACGTGCAAAAATGCCACTCACCAACATTTTTGGACATTTTAGAGGGAAAAAAAAAACTCTACTGCTTAAAAACGCTCAAAAACATGGCAAAACGCGGCTCACCAACATTTTTGGATGTTTTTGGTCCATTGAAAAAAAAAACGCTCAGAAACGCTAGTGAAAAACGCTAGTAAAAGCTGGAAAACTCACTGCAAAGCTACTGACGTATTTAGAACATTTTTTTAAACATCCTGTGTGCATGAGCCAAACGGTTAAGATGCAAGTAAAGCATAGATATCAGTTTGGGCTCTACGGGCATGTAATGGAAAATGTGTTCAAAGACACAGTGTTGGTAAAACTTAAGAAACTTAAAAAAGTTTGGGGGCCCCAGGCTGCCCTGGCGTCTGTGGATGTACATGGTGGACCCCACTATGCGTGTCCTATAGGAGTGCCAGACAGAGGCAGAGGGCATCACTGGGTTCTGAATGGATCATAGGGCATTTCATTTATGTGTTATAGATGGCTTATAGTGTGGATTTGTGATCGGAGTGAAGATTCTTGGAGGATTCATCTTAATCATCAAGCTGCTGCTGGAATTAGAACCCCTACTCTCCAGAGTAGGCTGAAACAGGTACAGTACTTTGTTTATCCCTTTAGCTTTACTGTAGGTAAGGATCCTAACTGGGTGTAGGTGTTTATATTGGATACACGCTGCTCTCAAAGATGTCATGGTCATGGCCTGAGCCTTCTAATGATTGATCCTCCCAACTCTTGGCGAATTGAATTTTGGGCAATTTGCTTATCAGTAATGAAGAGGGAGATCGGTTAGCACAGTCCAATTGGCAAGACAAGTTGTCCCCATCATCTACTAGAGAGGACGGGAACATGACACAAGACCACAGAGAAAAACCATTGATGAAAAACCTATCTGGTGTTTATCAAAATGTAGAGACCAAAGGGATGTGAAAACAATGACATTTGAGAACACTATAATGCATTTATATTAATGGGAAAGCACGTGTATAGCACATTGTAATTTCCTATTATATTTCTCTCTCTATATGTTAAAAAGCTGGGAGAAAACACCACAAGGTGACAGAGTGGTGGAAAGGATTATATTAAGGTATGCCACATCCTAAAATTAATGGAAGTATTGGATTTGAAAGAAATGGACTTTAACGGCATACTAGGTATGGTATAAATGTATAAACTTTATTTGTTACAAAAAATGGCACATAAATGCCCCAAAATAGACATAAGACATTTAAAATTTCATGAAAGACATGTATATATAATCTTTGTTATAGTGTATTTTACAACAACTACCCCAGACAGGGTGAGGAGTACTGTGGTTCCCTGTGTACACCAACCACATACGTTGTTGGTAGCCAGAGGGAGGGGGCCCACATATACTATACTACAGATTGATAGGGATATCTATCTTGAACGCAACTCAGGATTCACCATATATCAAAAATATTGACTTATGAACAAGTCTAAAGCAAAAGAATGACATGGAGTGTAATTATGGTTACGCTGATATGGATCCCATCATAGAAATATTTGGCAGGAATATATTCCTGCTCGCTCTGCTCGACTAGTTTCGCGCTCTATATACTTGGCGCTTCATCTGGAGCTGAAAAAAGTATTGTTCTGGTAGGAGACAGAAAAATATATACATAAGACACAAATACATAGTACAATCCACTAATCTACAATGTAATGTAATCTATTGTAGATTAGTGGATTGTACTATGTATTTGTGTCTTATGTATATATTTTTCTGTCTCCTACCAGAACAATACTTTTTTCAGCTTATATTATATATACATGTTTTTTATGAAATTTTAAATGTCTTATGTCTATTTTGGGGCATTTATGTGTCATTTTTTGTAACAAATAAAGTTTATACATTTATACCATACCTAGTATGCCGTTAAAGTCCATTTCTTTCAAATCCAATATTTCTCTATATGTTGGAAAGCTGCTGGAGAGATGACTTGTACAATGGCTGAGCCTTTTTTATTTTAAAAAGAAGGGAAGCACAGAGATAGGGAATTCTATCATAACCATGTAACATTGCATTAAACAAGCATTAAAAACTACCACCTAGTGGAAGAAATACTAATCACAGTATAATGTATGAGAATGGTTGCTGCACCTATGTCTGTATAAATAGCATGCATACACAACACTTTTTTTAAATAAAAGGAAAAAAACTTACTGTAAACAATGAGCTGATAATGCTGCACACATTGCCTTGATGGTTGGCTTTCTATAAGTGCTTCATAAGTTCCTTCATCGTGTTTAGTTACATTGAATATAATTAAGGATCCGTTGGCTGCAGCATCCAGCCGTCCACTGTACCGATCATCTGTAATTACAACATACCTGGGCTTCGTTATGGCAAAAACCTTTCCATTATCCCCAGTCTTCCAGTTGACCGCAGTGGCGTTATCGACAGGTAGAGTGGCATCTCCTCCCTGTATACTAATTACAGATATTCTCTCTCCACACAGCTCAACATTTAACACTCCTGATAAGGGATAAAAAAGTAGATTTAAATACCATGTATATATACGCAAGCTCCGTTGTCCTTTATATGCTTCATGGAAAGTACTTAAAGCTGCCTGAAAGCCTTGCAAGTACCCTTAAAGCTTGCAGTACAAAACTACTCCTGCACAAGCTGAAGCCGGTCTTCATCAGACCTTGTAAGCAGAGATCTTGACCAAGAGAGACTCTACGGCACCCAAGGTAAGACATGTCTAATTTTTGTCTTTTCTTTTTGTTACGTCCTTTATATTACTTATATTATTGCTAATTTACCCTATGCCAGTATATTAACTGAATTCATCAAAATAACTTTTGGCCCCCAAGGATAAAACTATCTCTATATTACCCCACCTCAAAACACATTGCTAAAGGAAAATGCATGTGATACACCAACTGCTAAAATTATTTAAAAATTAAAGAGGCTCTAAACTTTTACAGGAAGTTCATCTATACTCCATCACCTTCTTCACTAAAAATGCTACTGGAATACCTTCCTTTCCCAGGCCTCAGAATCCTTCCAGTTTCCCTTTGGATTCTGCTGCCAAGATTGAGCTTTGGCAAGTTGTGGGATCCATGTGCAGACAGAGTTACTGATTGGTTGCCTCCACCCGAACAGGCTATCATTCCAGTTCAGGGATCATGCCCAGTACCATGGCTGCAACCCAACCAGAAGATGGTAGGAAAGAATTTGTTGATGGTTTTCCAGCATGGTTTATTTATTTTAAGGCCACAAAATGGGCTCCTTATGACCTTTGCTTCCTATTAAGTTTTGATCATTCTTGCCCTTTCTGTAAAATAAATTCTACTGCCTTAAGATCATCATTATATTAAATAATTAGAAATGCTCCAAGGAGGACATAACTGATTACTCACCTGTTGGAAGGTACCAAAAAAACAACACAAATAAAAGAAGGTGCTTCATCTTGCTATGGCTTCTAGAGATTAGAGAGGTCTACTATGGCAGGTTGTGAGTCCAGTGAACCAAAGAACTTGTATTGTGTTCAATACCTTTCAACAAACTGCTGAGACGATAATGCACCAAACCTCATTTGCAGGTTGGGTAAATGCTGTGTCTGGGTCATTTTCCATTTCCGTCCCCAATTCTGAGAGCTCAGACCAATGACCAGACCACACAGATACGTGACTTGTGTATAGAATAATAGTTAGCATTGAGGTTAACACTAACCAGCCTAAATTTCGAGAAACACGTTCTTGCTTGGGAAAATATACTTCAAATCAGACATGTATTCTCTCTCACATTGCTTTCTACATAATACGTTTCTGCAAAGATCTATGGGTATGATCAGAATGTAGTGACTAATAGCAAACAAGTGGGTTTCATCTTTTAAATGGTGCTTTAACCAAACCGCTAAATACACCTATACAATTTAGACATTTATGTAAAGTACGTGAACTGTTTTATCAGGCAGAATATTTGTAATTTTGTACAAACTCAAACTCTTAAATCCAATTTGATAATGCAATGACAAAAAGGGAAACACATTTTTTTATATGTAGCCAGGTGCTGGTGAACCGGCACCTTTAAAAACTTCTAAGATTGCTAATGTAGAATTACAGGCTCATACATGTTGGTCTGCTATCTCTCTATGGATATTATATGCCCTCCCTTCACTGGACAGCATGGGGTTATGGAGGAGGAAGTGCTGCTGAAGAGGATTGCGGGAGATGTAGTTCCACTGTAGAGTGGTGGTATTTCTCTAATGCTGGGAAAGACTACAGTTCCCAGGAGGCCGTGATACCAGAGGGAGGAGTGGAGGGTTTCAAAGGGCCCTGCCCGGGAAAGTTTGAGGCAGTTGACAGCAGGACGTGGAAGAGTACAGACCTTTGGGTAGCATTCCCAGCTGACCAGGGTCTCTGCTAGGAACACGGCCTGTGTTCAGCAGTAAGAGAACATTGCTGAAACTGCAGCAAGTCGGTTCCAGCACGCTCCAGAGAAAGCAAGCGGGTTGGCTGATCATCGCCAGCTTTCTTTCATCTGGTTCGCCAGAGCTCAAATCCTCAATTTTTATGAGGGGCCCCTCCTTCATTGGCATTCCTCGTTGAAGCGCAAGACTGATCAGAGGGTTCTTAACCCTATGTAAACACTGTATGGCAGGAACTGAGTCTCTTAACTGCCCATTATCGCCATACTCTCTCCCTTCCTGTGTTAATGTCCACCACATATAACCCATCATAGACTGACATCCTAACATCCACTCGAGATTACTCTACCATTCTGAACTATCTCTATATTGGATTCCCTACCTATCCTTTTTCTTGATTAACTTCTTGTTCAAACCACCACTACAAAGCACTCCTGCACCTCGTTATACTTTGTCCTCTACTCAGGTAACTCAGCACTGCTAGTACACCAACGTTAATGGGCCCCAATGATAGCCAGCAGAAGAAACCACCCAAAGACTGCCCCCATCTCGCTCAATTTTGCCTAAATTTTACCATCTGTGGCTATTAGGCCCTATGAAGTCCTGCAGGCAGTCTTGGACCTAGCATGGTCACCCCAGTGCAATAGTGAGCAGTAGGGATGAGCCAAACACTCCCCGGTTCGGTTCGCACCAGAACATGCGAGCAGGCAAAAAGTTTGCGAGAACATCCGAACACCATTAAAATCTAAGGGACCCGAACATGAAAAATCAAAAGTGCTCATTTTAAAGGCTTATATGCAATGTTATTGACAAGGAAAATACATTTTTACCCCTAAGTGTTGGGATTTTTAAGGCAATTTGAACAAACTCAATTTTCTATTAAAACGTATATTCTTTTATTTATTTTCACAAACCTAAAAGGTTATACCAAACATTAAAAGGACATACAGAGGTTTCAATTGTGCACATTTGTACAGGTATAAGTACAGATATAAGATGTTGGTTCATATAAATATGGTGGTATCACCCAACCCAGGAAGAGTTCCATTGTCAAACAACGACCTGTCCTAGGTGGGTAAATCCAACGCGTTTCAGAATATACACTGTAAAATCTTTCTTCAGGGAAAGATACCGCCATCTATAATATAGAAAAAGATGTGCGTACTAATACCTAATATATATGGTATAGTCAAATGGTTTCAAAACATGTTAGTTCTACCGGTCATGTTTATTTTACATTACTTACAATAAGGAAACACAGTGTTAAGCATCTCTGCAATTCAGGCTATCCTGGGTTTTCCCCACCCTCTGCTCATAATACACTTCCCATCGCGTCAGGACAGTAGGAAAAGGGGTTGTCCAACAACCGGTGCAAAATCCAATAGAAGGGTATGGAAGGTTTCTAAATAAACAAAATTCCGAATGAGTAAGCTCAGTCTCAGCAGATTGCTGGGATCGTGACTTATAAACAAAGTTAGCCTCATGAGGGGCTTACCTTCCAAATATATAGTAGCAAGAAGACCAGTGGAGGGGACGTGGGACATAGGCCTGAGGAGAGCTGCCATTCCCCGGGGAGAGGATAACGCCCGATTATGCCACAAATTCCAGGTCCAAGGGTCCGCGGGTTCTGGTCTGGCGTTCAGTCATACGACCGAAGGGATGGAGAGCGAGGAATGGCACCGGCCACTCTCCCCGGCATCCTATATATGGCGCATGTGCGCCCTCCAGGTCAGAAGTGCGTCACAGCATTGGCTTCATTTCCGGTTGTCCTGAAAACTGATCTCCGGGAACCAGAAGGCGCCTTGAACAAGGACTATAACTGACAGCACAGAAACTGTGCCATCTAGTGGCAAGGGAAAAAGATTTCCCTATCACATGGCGCTGAAAGACAAGGCCCCTGGGCGGAAAAACTTTCCCCCACAGGGACCCTTCTGTGCTGGACGCAATGGAGGAAAAAGAGCCAGGAGATGAGGTCCTACCCAGTAGGCCCGAGTACATAGATAAATGCTAAATCAAAACCACGGATTATATACTATTAGACATTGTAAACCAAAATCCTAATAGTGGCTAAGTATCTCCCTCTTGATGCCCCCTTGGTCAGGATCCCAACAAGGGTAGCCGAACTGGTAAGCAGCCCCCTGTGGGAGTAATAAATATTAAATAAAAACACAATACTTTTTTAATATTGAAAAAAACTCCAGGTATGTGTCTGGTCAAGTGGTGGGGAAACAACACAGAAGGACTGTGAAATATAAAATAGATAACTAGAGTTGTAACAAGCCTAGCTTAGGGAACAGGGGGACATATATGGGGTTGAGAAATGGATAGTATGATGTAGAGGGACAGGCGAGGCGGAGGGGAAGACACAAAAACCTTCAATCTTTTTTACCGGAACTGTAGCCCTCTAAGAAGGGCCTGAAGCTTTCTGCCTCATTTAGGCCGGGGGGCGTGGTGGCCTTAAGTCGCCTAATCCAGCGCATTTCCCGCTGGAGTAGGGTCTTATTCCAATCTCCGCCCCTAATGGGAACATGCACTCTATCTAATGCCATAAAATTAACTATTGGCATATGATAGTGATGATGTTTCGCTACATGTCCCTAGGGGAAGATATAGGTTGCCCATCTGCATACTCTGAAGGTGTTTGTTAACTCGTGCTTGAAATTCATGTTTGGTTTTTCCTATGTAAAACGAACTACATTGGCACTGTACAAAATAGACCACCCCTTTTGTGTGTCATATTCTTCTTTCTTTCACCGCCACCGCTCTCCCCGCTGCTGCAGTCTGGCCCCTGGGCGTCTCCCTGAATGGGCGGTCTTCACAATGATAGTTCTTTTATAAGAAGGGGCGGGGCCACCCAGTGACGTAAATGGGTGACCCTCCCCCCTGACATCACATGACGTCAGAAGGGAGCGGGTTCACTCAGTAACGGCCCCGCCCCTTCTTATATAAGTACTTCGATTGTGAAGACCCCCCAATCTGGGAGATGCGCAGGGGCCGGACTGCAGCAGCGGAGAGAGCAACGGCGGTGAAAGAAGAAAGAAGAAGAAGATGAAGATTGAAGATGAAGAGCGGAAGCAAGAAGACTAAAAGGAGAAGCAGAAAAAGCACCGGGCCAGGAGAAGATGGAGAGAGAAAGAAGAAAGAAGAAAAGAAAAGAGCAATTTTACAAAATAAAGGACTTGTCAAAAACTGCCTCTTGGTTTTTTTTACACTACACTCCTTTTTTGGTGAATGGGTAGGTGTTAGTGTTGAGCGAACCCGGACTGTAACGTTCGGGTCCGTACCGAACTTTCGGGTGTCCGTGGCACGGACCCGGACATTTCAAAAATCGTTCGGGTTCGGTCCGGGGTTCTGCTATTTTACTCCACGTGTTGAGAAGCTGCAGGGCAGCCAATCAACAAGTGTTTCACTGGTTTGCCCTTAGAAGCCATCACAGCCATGCCTACTAATGGCATGGCTGTGATTGGCCGGTGCATCATGTGACCCAGCCTCTTTATAAGCTGGAGTCACAGTGCTGCAGTCACATGCTCCTTGGGTTAGTGTAGGGAAAGGTAGCTGACTGCGTGAGGGACAGATTTGAGACATTTTAAGACCTGATCCTGCATCCTGAGATAGATTACTTTACTACTGCTGTCTGTGCTGTTGCTCTGT
>BLSH010216530.1:29338-46942 GCA_018402905.1 Glandirana rugosa | reverse complement strand
TAAACATAAAATCGTTTTTCATTCTTTAAACTCAAAAAAAAACGTTTTAACAACGAGAAAAAAACAAATATCGCCGCTAGTCTTTACTGCGTCGCCGCTAGTTTATGGTGGTTTTCTTTCGAGACAAATACCCCTTTTTTCCTGCGTTTAAAACAAACCCATGTTGCGGCGTGCTGGCGCGTTAACAGCCAATTTCGCTGCGTCACGGCTTAGCGTTTTTCACGAGACCAGGATTGGACCCTTTAGGAAGGCCCCGACTTCACCAATTTCTCTTGGAAAGTGGATCTTTTTTTGTAAAAAAAAAAAAAATGAATGGAAAAAAAGAAAAGTAGTATATCCCCTGTTTTTCAGGGGATATACTACTTTTCTTTTTTTCCATTCAATTTTTTCATCATATAGGGGACTTTTTGTCCCCTATATGATGAAAAGAAAAAAAGGTAAGTAAAAAAAAAAAAAATGTTTTTTTCTAGGTGAAAGGTTCTCTTTAACCACTTCAGCCCCGGAAGGATTTCCCAGGTTAGGACCAGAGCACTTTTTGCGATTCGGCACTGCGTCGCTTTAACCGACAATTGCGCGGTCGTGCGGCGTTGTACCCAAACAAAATTTGCGTCCTTTTTTCCCCATAAACAGAGCTTTCTTTTGGTGGTATTTGATCGCCGCTGCGTCATTTCTGATCGCCGCTATAAACAAAAAAAGAGCAACAATTTTGCAAAAAAAAACTCAAATTTCTTACTTTTTGCTAAAATACAAATCCAAAAAAAAAAAATATATAAAAAAACGAATTTTTTCATCAGTTTTGGCCGATTTATATTCTTCCTCATATTTTTGGTAAAAAAAATCGCAATCGGCGTTTATTGATTAGTTTGCGCAAAAGTTGCTGCATTTATGAATGATGAGAATTAATTTATGGGGTTTTTTTCTTTTTTTTACTGGTAACAGCGGCGATCTGCGTTTTTTAGCGGTATTGCGATATTGCGGTGGACATGTCGCACCATTTTGACACTTTTTTGGGACCATTGGCATTTATACAGCGATCAGTGCTATAAAAATGCACTGATTACTGTGTAAATGCCATTGGCAGTGAAGGGGTTAACCTGAAGGGGGCGCTCTAAGGGGTTAACTGTGTTCCCTCAGTGTGTTCTAACTGTATGGGGGCTGGGCTGGCAGGAGGAGGGGAGTGATCATGGCTCCCATATACAGGTAACCTGTGATCACTGCCCTTCCCCCTCTGTCAGAACGGAGATTGGTGTTTACACCTCCATTCTTTCACTGCGGGGGGCCATTGCGGGTAGCCGGCGGCGATCGAGTCCACCCTACCCGCTCCCTGGCCCCCCCAGAACACAGTAAGCGTGCGAGCTCACAGTGCGCGATCTCGCAGCCGCCGTCCTATGACGCCGGTTTGCGATAACAAGCTGCCTTGCCGCCATCAAACGGCGGTTGGCGAGTGGTTAATGAGACATTGGGGGTCTAAAAGACCCCCAATGTCTCCTCTAGGCTCCCAAGGAATGTTTTGCAATGCAGATTCCTCCCCAGCCTGACTGCCCGTTCATTGGATTTCAGTTCTTTCAAACATGAAGGTTCAACATCACATGTGGGTGTTACTTAGGGTCACCAGATTGGTATATATTTTATATTTTCGTAACACCTCCCAGGAGCTTTTGAGAGGAGTACTGAGGCAGCTGGTAGGATGTTTTCAGGAAGCTACATACAGCCTGGACATGTGCGTTTAGTTTTGTTGCAAATCGAAAATTCGGATGAATTTTTCATTTTCGGAAATTCGGATGCATCCGAATTCTGAATCACAATAGTAACGAATGTAAACTAATCCTCCGAAACAATAAAACGAAATTCATCTGAAATAATGAAATTCAAATTTGAATAGGATTCGAGTTTGATTTCAATTTGGAAACGAATATGAAATGCAAACCTATTGCAATGCTTAGATATGAAAAATTTGACAGCCGCATCAAATAAAAAAAAAAATTGCATGGCAATTCACTTCTTTCCAAATTCGGTCAAATTGAATTGAATTTGGTCAAATTGAATTAAATTCAGTTCAATACGGAAAATTTGAATCAAATTCGAAAACGAAACTAAACGAATTCCAAAAACTAAATTAACAAAATGAAACAAAACTTTTTCTTTTTTTTTGTTCTGCACGTGTCTAGTACAGCTACCTGCTGGCCCCTCCCATCAGCCATGCATAGAGAAACCCAAGGACTCAGTAATGAGTTCTTTGGATAAATTTTTTGTTACTTGGAAATTTGGATGTATCCGATCTCTGAATCACAAACGAAAGTGTACAAATCCTCCGAAAATACTGAAACAAAAATTGTCCAAAATCATGGAATTCGAACTGGAATTCAAAACCGAATTTGATCCAAATCTGGAAACGAACATAAAATGTAAACAAAATCATGGAATTCGAATTGGAATTCAAAACCGAATTTGATCCGAATTTGGAAACAAACATAAAATGTAAACATATTGCAGTTCTTAGATGTGAAAAATTCTGGAGACACATTCAAATAAAAAAAAAATCATTTGAATGCCGATTCAAATTTTCCAAATTCGGTCAAATTGAATTCAATTTGGTTGATTTGAATTCAATTCGGTCCAATTCCGAAAATTTGAATCAAATTAGAAAACGAACTAAAACGAATTCTGAATATGAATTTAACAAATTTAACCACTTCAGCCCCGGAAGGATTTCCCACGTTAGGACCAGAGCACTTTTTGCGATTCGGCACTGCGTCGCTTTAACTGACAATTGCGCGGTCGTGCGACGTTGTACCCAAACATAATTTGCATCCTTTTTTCCCACAAACAGAGCTTTCTTTTGGTGGTATTTGGTCACCTCTGCGTCATTTCTGATCGCCGCTAAAAACAAAAAAAGTGCGACAAATTTTCAAAAAAAAAATATTTATTTTTGCAATAATACAAATCAAAAAAAATATATATATATATAAAAAAAAAAGTATTCATCGGTTTTGGCCGATTTATATTCTTCCTCATATTTTTGGTAAAAAAAAACCGCAATCTGCGTTTATTGATTGGTTTTTGCAAAAGTTGCCGCGTTTAAAAACCATGAGAATGAATTTCTGGCGTCTTTACATTTTTTTTTTTTTACTAGTAATGGCAGCGATCTGCGATTTTTATCGGGACTGCGATATTGCGGCGGACATGTCGGACATTTTTGACACTTTTTTTTGGGACCAATGACATTTATACAGCGATCAGAAATTTAAATAACCACTCATTACTGTATAAATGTCATTGGCAGTGAAGGGGTTAACCTGCAGGGGGTGCTCTAGGGGGTAACTGTGTTCCCTAGGCGTTCTAACTGTGGGGGGGCTGGGCTGGCAGGGGCACCAGAGATCTAACTGATCCCAGTGACATGGATCAGTAGATCTCTTACATGCCACCTGTCTGAAAAGGAAACCGCCATGTTTCCTTCGGCGGTTCCCCTTTCCCTCTGGCAGGTCATCGCGGCTCGCCGGCGGACATCGGGTCCGCCCGAGCCGCGGGCACACTCCTTCAGAGTGTGGCGGGCATGGAAGCACGTCGTCGGCGGCGCGCTCTCGCCCCCTAGCTGCACGTCCGCGAATCGCCCGTTTATCGCCCGAATCGCCAGTGCCACATTGCCGCAGTCAGGAACCGGTTAACCAAACAAAATTAGCTCATTAACAAATAGAAACAAAACAAATGTTTTCGTTCTGCACGTCTCGTACAGCCCCTTGTCGAACCCTCCCACCAGCCATGCATAGATAAGCAAAAGGACCCAGTGATGATGTCTTTGGGCCTAAAATAAGGTATGAAATGAAAACAGGAAAGGTTTTATTTAAAAAAAAAAACTTTATTGACATATTCAAAAGTAGACAAAGAAGGTAACAGTGAAGACAAAGCCTTGATTTAGCCTTCAAAAAGCTTTGAAGAACATCTCCCAAAAAAACATTTTTTCTAGTTGTGGATAAAGCAGGAAGGGTTCAGAATCTCTCTTGGGTATTCCTTGTTGGGAAGATTCACCCTCACCATCTGCCCTGGTGACCAGGGCTGGTGCAAGGATTTTTGACCCACTAGGCGAAACTTCATTTTGCCGCCCCCTTTGGCTCCTCCCCTGACTCCACCCCCTTTGCCCTGCCCATGTATACAATGGAGGTGGTGGAGATTTTTGCAGCGCCTCTCCGCCTATTTCTTTAGCCGTGGGCCACAGGCCCGCACCTGTGCCTCTGGACCCGGCCTAAAGTAAAATAATGACAGCACCGACTCGCTTTCTTATGCCAGCTGTGGTCCGCAGGTATATGGACAGGCTGGGGTTGTATATGGACAGGCTGGGGTAGTATATAGACAGGCTAGGGTAGTATATGGACAGGCTAGGGTAGTATATGGACAGGCTAGGGTAGTATATAGACAGGCTAGGGTAGTATATAGACAGACTAGGGTAGTATATGGACAGGCTAGGGTAGTATATAGACAGGCTGGGGTAGTATATAGACAGGCTGGGGTAGTATATGGACAGGCTGGGGTAGTATATGGACAGGCTGGGGTAGTATATAGACAGGCTAGGGCAGTATATGGACAGGCTAGGGTAGTATAGGGACAGGCTGGGGTAGTATAGGGGCAGGCTAGGGTAGTATATGAACAGGCTGGGGTAGTATATGGACAGGCTGGGGTAGTATATGGACAGGGGCTTGGCGCCCTGGGCGTCAGTGCACCCTAGACGGCCGCCTACTCTGCCTAGTGGTAGCGCCGGCCCTGCTGGTCACCATTATCAGTGGGGCAGAAGGTGATGGGAAAATGCTAAATTTTACAGTTGTCACCAGAACATAAGGTGGGGGGAATCTTCCAATAAAGTCCTTTGTTCCTGGGACAACTATCTAAGAGGAGATTTCATCTCACTCTACATACGCTTCAATGAGTTACAAAAATAATTTCCTTTATGTAGTTTCTTCTCTAGCTGCAATTCACAGACATTTTTGTGGATTTCAGGGACTGGAATGGCCACCATGTTGGCCAAGCCACAAAAGACACCTGGTGCATATGATTTGGGGGTGTCGCGTAGTTTCCATTGAGATTGGCCACCACTCCACAGCCATTGAACCACCAGCCGGAATCATGTATATGACTGCAGCTCCAAAATCCTTGATCACCTATAAAACATTTTGGAGTGCAGCTATCATGGGGTGAATCCTTGGTGCTGAAAGCTCTGCCATACTGACTCGATCTTGGGAACGTCGTTCCGTTGAATGCATCTCCTGCAAGAAGGAATAGGAGCATAGTTAGATGTTTGGACGCTGACCATTACATTCTTTCAGGAACTGGAACCTCAACCCTGATTGGCTTGGTCATATCTTAAACCATGGATATGCAATTAGCGGACCTCCAGCTGTTGCAGAACTACAACTCCCATGAGGCATAGCAAGACTCTGACAGCCACAAACATGATGGGACTTGTAGTTTGCAACAGCTGGAGGTCCGCTAATTGCATATCCCTGTCTTAAACCATCTAGACAACATATTGAGGAGAAGCTCTTGTTTTATCATGGTTGATAGATGGGTTTAACCACTTCCGTACGGAAGGCCATCATAGGACGTCGTGGACTTTGAGTGGATATATCTGAATGATGCGTGCAGCTGCAGGCATCACTAAGATATCCTTATTTTCAGCAGTAAAAGTAAAAGCCATCATAGGTGCTGTTTAGCTGCTTGATTGCTTTTACAGGCATCGGGAGGGGATCCCCCCTCCCGTCGCCCTTCGGTGCTTCTCCCAGATAGCCCGTGCAATCGGAGAGCCGGAGAATGAATCTGCCAGCAATTGCAGTTTACCGTAGAGCTGGCCGGGGAACAGATGGTCCCCGGCCATCTCTATGAATGGAGACTGGACGTCATTTCCAGCTCTGGTGGATGTGAACTGCTGTTTTTTTAGCTGTGAAGCCTAAGACCAATTTTTTTGTTTTTTTATCTCAGGCTTTGCAGCATAGCGGAGAGATCTGGGGACTTATAGAACCCAGATCTCTCCATAAAGAGGACCTCTGTTCTTTCACTGCGGGGGGGCCATCGCGGGTAGCCGGCGGCGATCGAGTCCTCCCTACCCACTCCCTGGCCCCCCCAGAACACAGTAAGCGTGCAAGCTCACTATGACGCCGGTTTGTGATAACAAGCTGCCTTGCCGCCATCAAACGGCGGTTGGCGAGTGGTTAATGAGACATTGGGGGTCTAAAAGACCCCCAATGTCTCCTCTAGGCTCCCAAGGAATGTTTTGCAATGCAGATTCCTCCCCAGCCTGACTGCCCATTCATTGGATTTCAGTTCTTTCAAACATGAAGGTTCAACATCACATGTGGGTGTTACTTAGGGTCACCAGATTGGTATATATTTTATATTTTCGTAACACCTCCCAGGATCTTTTGAGAGGAGTACTGAGGCAGGGTGCTGTTTTCAGGAAGCTACATACAGCCTGGACATGTGCCTTTTAGTTTTGTTGCGAATCGAAAATTCAGATGAATTTTTCATTTTCGGAAATTCGGATGCATCCGAATTCTGAATCACAATAGTAACGAATGTAAACGAATCCTCTGAAATAATGAAACGAAATTCATCTGAAATAATGAAATTCAAATTTGAATAGGATTCAAGTTTGATTTCAATTTGGAAACGAATATGAAATGCAAACCTATTGCAATGCTTAGATATGAAAAATTTGACAGCCGCATCAAATCAAAAAAAAAAATTGCATGGCAATTCACTTTTTTTCCAAATTCGGTCAAATTGAATTGAATTTGGTATTAGGACCTGTCATGCCTTATTCCTATTACAAGGGATGTTTACATTAATAAGTAATAAAAAAAATAAAATAAAGGGAAAGTGTAAAAAAATAAATAACAAAATAAACAATAAAAAAAAATATTTTAAAGCGACCCCATCCCCTCGTGCTCGCACACAGAAGCAAACACATACATAGGTTCAACCCGCATATGTAAACGGCATGCACGCCACACATGTGAGGTATCACCGTGAACGTTAGAGTGAGAGCAATAATTCTAGCTCTAGACCTCCACTGTAACTCTAAACCGGTAACCTGTAATTTTTTTTAAAACGTAGCCTATGGAGATTTTTAAGTACCGAAGTTTGGCGCCATTCCACGAGCGTGCGCAATTTCAAAGCGTGACAAGTTAGGTATTTATTTACTCAGTGTAACATCATCTTTCACATTATACAAAAAAAAATAGCTATCTTTACTGTTTTTTTTTTTTAAATTGCATTTGAAAAATACCATGTGACATACAAACATTGAAATGACCTCCTAGGGTCTCTGCTAAAAGGCTATAAGGATAAGCTATTCCACCACTGGATTAAAAGTCAACTAAAACCTTTTCTCTACTCAGATCTTCCTCCTGCCTCCTTCCAAACGCAAGGTTCCAAGGTGGGATCTTTGTTTGGGAAGTCCTCCTTACTGGTTGCTCATTTAGATGCAGCAAACCAAAACCATTGCCTCCTTGCGGATTAAGCCTCATGCTGCACCTCAATTGCAGTGGTAGAGCCTGGAAATTTTTCATATACGAGGGGTGTTCAAAGTGTTTCCAACTTTCATATTTTCGTTGGGAACGGTGAGGACCAGAGGAGTAGTAATCAGTCGTGTCTGAGTGTCATGTGACTAGTCTGTCTGGCAAACCAGCTGACCTTGAACTTTAGTAGAAGAGTTGTCATGATTTGGGGAAGAAGGCTGAGAAACGTAAAAAAAAGTGCGGAAACCCTTGTATTTTAGCTCAAATAGGGGCGTCTGGGTGGAGAAAATCTGAGCTTGTTGTACAAATTAGGAGTAAAAGGTTTTTTCCCTCAGTCCATAGGCTATGTTGTCCTGTAACTAACTAAAGCAGCCTTTCTTAACTTTCTTAAGACAGGAGAACCCTTAAAATAACTTTCCGGAACCCCTACTAAAAGTTACCATATTTACAACTCACGATACACGGTGTGATAGTCTTTGGGAAGAATGATCCTTACATTTGTGGTCATTGGAAAGAATTATCACCTTACAGATGGCCATAAAGATCATTGGAGTCAGTGGGGACTTGTCTGCGAGGCAGAGATTGCTCATTGCTCAGGGGAACCTAAGCAACATCTCGAGGAACCCTAGGGTTTCATGAAACCCTGGTTGAGAAACCCTGAACTAGAGCATGACTCTCAATGTCAGCCTCCTATGAGTCTACAGAGAATTCTTCAACACTGACAGACATGCTAAAGATGGCTCATGTCTTGGAGGCAGATTGAAACTTGCGCCCAGCAAATTGAGGGGTTCTTTCAATGTTATTGAAAGTATCAATAATTTGGGTACAGCTGGATTTTATTTTCCACACTGCATGTAGTAGAGGTCTTTTGGATGTATAGGGCATTATTGATCATTTTTCCAGTAAAGTTTTCTGTTATCGCTTTTTTAGATAAATGAAAATATACTATTAGTGTCTGTAGCCACGCTAATCTATTTGTCTTGATGGCCATGGTCACCAATAGTGAAAGTGGTGGGCAATCCAAGAACATCAGAACAGGAATAGAGAGGACATTTTCAAATGGGGATACAGTACTTGTTCCGGTGACAACTAAGAGGGGATTTCCCTTACTTTATATATATTTTCTCTCACTTCCTGTTATGTCTGAAGGGCAGAAAGTAGAAGGGCATCTTTCCAAAGGAACATTGATGAAAAAAACTGTGATAGTAATGGGGAATTGATTGATTTCCTAAGCCATAAAGAAAATTGGCTTTAGGCATGTTTTAAAGTGGTAGTAAACCCTATCATTTTCAGCCAAGGAAGCTGCCATCTTGGCCTCTGTTTAATCTACAACTGCCATGATGCTGCACATGTGATCAGCTATGACATCAGCCATTGGATGGTTTGACAGTTTGGTTTAGAGCACAACCAATGGGAGTGTTACATTTCCAGCACATGCCGGAAATGTGACTGGTTTTTAACCCGTTAAATGCATGGATTTACTACCGCTTTAAGTACTTCTGTACCCAAATTGGATTTCCCCAAATTGGATGCAATCTAAATTGGATTGGATTGGACTTTGTTTTTGTCTATTGATATATTCTACTTCTATATCATTTTAACCCGAATACAGCTGAAAGCAGAAAACGGAAGCCTTCACCACTTACCAGCTGTGCCTGAGTAGTTTCCTACATTTAGCGGATAGAATTTGGATCCGGGGCCAATGTTGAAGATGCCATACTCTGCATAGGCTTCTGATCCAGAAAAGTCTTCCAGGTTGATAAGTAGTCTACAGTGTCTGTTATTCTGGTTAGTCAGGATGTTCATCTTTCTCAGTCCCAACCAATGCTCACCTGTGTGAATAATAAACTAACAATATATAGCTAATACAAAAAAACATATTTCAAACAATTTCCAAACAGCAACAAACTAAACTATGTACAGTATATATGTAGAGATGTGAAAGGCCAGAACCCCTGTCGGTGTTTTATTTCTGTCTATGCCCCTATTTCAGATTTTCTCTCACTTCCTGTGAGAGAATCTCTCTAATACAGTCTTAAGAAGCAATTAAAACCCAACAGATATTTCAATACTTCCCCACCAGGGGGTGTTTCTGGGAACCTTTAGTCTGGGGGAGGGGGGGGGGGGTACACAACCAACTAGCCTTTTTATTGTAGGAACAGAGTTCTGTAGAATAAAGAAAGTCTACCATGCATAGTGTGACATGGTGCCCATACTGATTGGTGGGCATGGTCTTCCTAAAGGACATGGTTTATTGAGAGACAGCTTTGGGCATTTTCCAGCATTAGCTTTCCTTGAGAATCAGGACATCTCAGATCCAGAAAGAAATTTGGTGCTGGAAGACTTTCTTCATGGTGCCGGAAGACTTATCGTATGTCTGCCAGATCTTGTGATTCAAATCTGAATAGGGAGCAGGAAGCTGAAGTATTTAAGGTGAAGTATATATACACCTGGAGCCACCAGCCCAACCTATCTTATTAGTACTGACCCAGGGGGTAAATGTACCCAAAGCCCAATCCTTTTTTGAACCCCACTTTATCTAAAACAAACAATTAAAGTTCATTTTAGCTATAACTATACAGGCAGCACAGGTGACTGTTTACCGTTGATATTTCCAAATCCTTCTTCGTAGTCAGTCCATAGTTCATCGAAATCTACCCCATCAAACCCATTACGACGCTGTAAAAGAGTCCAACCTCCGCTCTCTGTTATTTCACAGTAAACCTGCAGGGGGAGAGCAAAGCAGCTTAACAGAGTCTTAGTGGTGTCATAAACCAGCCCATGGAGTACAGAAAAGATACAGAAAATATTGTTCAAAAATATATGCAACAACTTTCAGCACATTCTCCCCCAATTCCCCCCCCCCCCCCAAGTCTCTTTCTTGGTCCTCTTTTGCCCTATATCTCGTTAACTTTCCTCCACCCATAGGTTCCTTTCTTTCTTCTAGAAATGCTGCATAGCAGGGTCTTAATGATAGCGATGGTAAGAGCAGCCTCAGGCCACACCCTCAATGAATTTTGCCCCGCCTGTGGGGTTTCATCATGGAGGCGACCTGCATGACGAAGCTCCATGGGTGGGATGAAATGCATCAGGGCATGGCCTGGATGGAGTCTGGGCTATGGAAACTTTTACCATCACTACCCATGGGTTCTGTTTGTAGGGTTGCCACCTTTAAACCCAAACACATATGAATTACACAGGTTCTGATGCTGATTAAGGTGGTAATTAAACTCACTTGGTGCCTTATCTGCATTACATTAGCCTCAGAGCCTGTGTAATTCATATGTGTTCGGCAGGGGCGTATCATGAAATTGGTGGGCCCGTGTGCAAGCCCACACCGCACCGATCATCCCCTGCTGTCATGGAGAGATCATCCATGGGTGCAGTGTGGGTCAGAGCATAGTGGGCCCCCCCCACCCCTCAGGGCCCGTGTTCAGTGAACACCCTGCACCCATGGATGATACACCACTGGTGTTCGGGTTTAAAGGGATGAGGTGGCAACTCTATCTGTTTGATGTGTGGCACCTGGAATGATCCTTTCCACTGTTTGCATATATTGAGCTGAGACTCCCTTCCCACCTACACTCCTCAGTATCTGTTCACCAGACTGGGACCAACAGGAGCATGGAGTGGAACTCTGCATCTTTATTGTGTGGTTCATAGGGTTTTAATGGTGTCCTATGTCAGTCCATGTAGTATAGATAAGGTACAGAGAATTGCTACCATTTTCCTCCAAGTTTTCTTGATCCCGTTGCTCTGTCTTGTCCCATATCGCCTTCACTTTCCCCCACCCACAAAATTTATTCAGAATACCCAAGCAGGTTTTTTTGTTGTCTCACCAGAAAAAGTTCATCAGATCCATCTGGTTGGATTATATAGATACCATTAGTTGCATTATTGTTTTGCTGCCATATATCAGAGCAATCAAGTCCTACAAAACAAGGAAAAAATTTTAATTTTAACCATAGATGTATTTCAGCTACAAACTAAATAAATTAAATTAACCTATGAAACTAATTAGAGTAAACTAATCTTAATAGTCCATCTACCCTTTGCATTTCAACGCGTGTCCTTTTCTGCTGAGTTTTTGCACTTGTTTTGTTTGGAGTTCATAAGTTTCAGTTTGTGGTTAGTAAATTAGTGTAAAAATTGTATGAAAAAAGGGCAACTGCAACCTGCATGCAGATTTTTCCAATTTGAAAAAAAAAAATACAATTTATGTATATTTGAGGCTGGAACTTGTCATTGGTTGGACATTGGCTGGACACTGGCTCATACGGCAGATTGACATTTTTTGTAGCAATTTACTCCCTTCCTGGCTTTGGCAGTTCATTATTAATGCTTGTTTTTTTTTTTTGTTTTTTTTTTTAATTCACTGTTTAACTACAAAATAGAATAATTTTATTGTCGTGGGCAGTAATCACTTTAATTAAAACGTCTTCATAAAATGCACCCCAAATATTATAAAAATGCTGACTAAAAATGTGCCGTCATTAATGTATTTTTTGAATATGTCAAACAATCATGCATTTTTAAACATGATTAAGTTTAAATAAAAAAAAAAAAAAAAAAAACACGACCAGATATTTTAGAAAAGATGGATAACAGCACATCTACCAGCAGTGACTGGGCAATAGCGGGCACCTGGGTGCCATCTCCTCGCTGGGAATAAGAGAAGAAAAAAAAAAGTGTTGTTCTGAGTCCGCCCGACCCCTAAAGGTGGCACCGGTATAGTGATTTTTTTTTCTTTGGCGCCTTGCTGTCTGCTAACAGCAAGTAGTGAGCCTATTGGTCAGTCCTAAAAGTGTAGGTATATGAGCCAAAGAAGCGCAAATATCTACACTAATTGGCTGCCCTGAGCACTGGACTGCCAGTGATTGGCTATGTCATGGTGTGGTGGGTGGGGGCGGGACTGTGGCGGACGTGCTGCTGGGCGTGTGACTCCACGCAAGCGCAGCACTCCACCAGGTTTCCCTCCATCCGTCCTCCTCACAGACGAGTGCACCTGCTAGTACTGCCAGTGCCAGGCTGACTCCCTTGCCTCTCTAACCGTCCGAGAAAGAAGTTGACACCTGCCAGCCCACTGCCCAGTGCCACTCGAGTGCCAGACGTCTGAGACCACCAGTGACTGACTCCCAGTCCCACTCCAGTCTCCTGTCCGACAGTCCGTCCCAGCCTGGAGCCATGGCCACACAAGCCTGAAGTGAAGCCAGGCTGCCAGGTACCGTTACTGTAGGTGCAGGAATGGTTTTATCATTGTAGCTCCCTGCCTGATATACTGGCTGCAATATACCACACCTGTGTACTGGCTGAATATACCCCCACCTGTGTACTGGCTATATACTGTGTACTGGCTGAATATACCCCTACCTGTGATGCTGAGCTGTATACTGTGTCTTGTGATGCTGAGCCATTTACTGTGTCCTGTGATGCTGAGCCGTTTACTGTGTCCTGTGATGCTGAGCTGTATACTGTGTCCCGTGATGCTGAGTTGTATACTGTGTCCTGTGATGCTGAGCTGTATACTGTGTCCCGTGATGCTGAGCTGTATACTGTGTCCTGTGATGCTGAGCTGTATACTGTGTCCTGTGATGTTGGGGCTGTATATTGTGTCCTGTGATGCTGAGCTGTATAATGTATCCTGTGATGCTGAGCTGTATACTGTGTCCTGTGATGCTGAGCCGTATACTGTATCCTGTGATCCTGAGCTGTATACTGTGTCCTGTGATGCTGAGCTGTATACTGTGTCCTGTGATGCTGAGCTGTATACTGTGTCCTGTGATGCTGAGCTGTATACTGTGTCCTGTCATGCTGAGCTGTATACTGTGTCCTGTGATGCTGAGCTGTATACTGTGCCCTGTGATGCTGAGCTGTATACTGTGTCCTGTGATGCTGAGCTGTATACAGTGCCCTGTTATGCTGAGCTGTATACTCCTGACACAATATGTGGAATACAGGGGACAAAGTGGGTGGATTTTATAAGGGGTGGGGCTTATGAGAAGTAGGAGGAGTCAGAAAGGAATGGCGGGGCCTGGAGCCCCCCCATCCTAAAAATTCACCAGCCGCCACTGACATCTACATATTTCAAAAATAATTCTCTATTGATCCATAAAATCAAAATACACATAGATTGTTAGAGACTTCTCTGTTCACTTGAATGGACATTATACTATCTTTTAAATTTTCCAGAACATACTCAGTCCCTTTTGATCTTTTTTTTTAAATAAAACTTTATAAAAACTAAGAAGCTCTAATGCAAGCAAGGCCATCTGATTCCTCCCGTATTGAATTGTATTGTAACCATACTGTCTGCCCTCATGTTGTAAAGCACTGGGCAAACTGTTGGCGCTATATAAATTCTGTCTTATAATAATAATAATAATAATGATAAATTATAAATAATCTTATACCCAGAGAATATAATTTATTCTTACCTTGTATTATTTGTGTCTCTTGAGTCTACGGTAACAAAATAAATAAAAAATAAAAAAAAGAGAGAAAATAATGATTAAGTATTCTTTATACTGACGAATGTAGACAAATATATACAGTATGCTGCGATTCCTAAAATATAAAACATTAAATTAAAATACTTTAAATGGTAGACTAATTTGTTCCTGTTTTAATTGGCCCTAGTATTTGTATGAATTTTAATTAGGGACCTTAGATTGTAAGCCCCTTGAGGGTAGGGACTGTTGTGAATGTACAATGTATATGTAAAGCGCTGCATAAATTGATGGCGCTATAGAAGTACTTGAAATAAATAAACAATAAATAAATAAAATAAGGATTAACTGATTGAAACTTTTTTTTTCTTTTTGTGAATATATTTACATTTTTGGCTCTAAAATAAAAGTAAAAACAATTTACTTATATAATAAAGTTAAATGAGGCGTTACAAACCTGTGATTTAATTCCTTGGAAACACAAAGTTACTAAAAAAATGTAGACAAATAGTCTGTGGTCTGCCATGCCTTTAGCCTGAAAAAAAAAAGAATGGGATACATTTTAATATGAACCATAATATACCCAGCTAAGCATTAATTTACCCAACAATGTGAAAAATTATCAAGTGAAAAAATGGCACTTGACAGTGCTCAACATGGGCTGAGCATCCTAAACTCTAATTTTATAATTTGATGATTTTTCAAACTGCTTAATAGGGATGTGGTGTCTCGTTTACCCACCAATGCCTTATTATATTTAACAATAAATGTACCCAACAGCGTTTTAGAAAATAAAAAAATAAAAAAACAATCTGCTGTTAAATTTAATTCTAGCACTACAAGCTATTTACAGAATATTTATTATAAAACAGAATAATATATAGCTAAGCATTAATCTACTCAACAATTAAAAAGATAGAAAAAAAGTGTGTTAAACTGATTCTATCATTACAAAATATTTACAGAAATTTGCATTTTAAAAAAGAACTCCAACTTTTTTAAATCACATTATCAAAATGAGCAAAAAAATACCTTGAATTATGGGACTTGATAGTGCTCAACATAACATAGGCTGAGCATCGTAAACTCTTAATTTTATCATTTGATGATTTTTGAAACTGCTTAATAGGGATGTGATGTCTTGTTTACCCACCAATGCCTTATTGTATTCAACAATAAATTTATCCAACAGCGTTTTAGAAAATAAAAAAACAAACTGCTGTTAAATTTAATTCTAGCACTACAAGCTATTTACAGAATATTTATCATAAAACGTAATAATATATAGCTAAGCATTAATCTACTCAACAATTAAAAAGATAGAAAAAAAAATTAAAAAATTGCGTTAAATTGAATTCTATCATTACAAAATATTTACAGAAATTTGCATTTTAAGAAAGAACTCCAACTTTTTAAAATCACATTATCAAAATGAGCAAAAAATACCTTGAAAAATGGGACTTGACAGCGCTCAACATAACATGGGCTGAGCATCGTAAACTCTAATTTTATCATTTGATGATTTTTGAAACGGCTTAAAAGGGATGTGGTGTCTCGTTTACCCACCAATGCCTTATTGTATTCAACAATAAATTTACCCAACAGCGTTTTAGAAAATAAAAAACAAATAAAAAAACAAACTGCAATTAAATTTAATTCTAGCACTACAAGCTATTTACAGAATATTTATCATAAAACATAATAATATATAGAATAATAGTAGAATTAATCTACTCAACAATTAAAAAGATAGAAAAAAAAGTGTGTTAAATTGAATTCTATCATTACAAAATATTTATTATAAAACATAATAATATATAGCTAAGCATTAATCTACTCAACAATTAAAAAAATAGAAAAATAAAGTGTGTTAAATTGAATTCTATCATTACAAAATATTTATTATAAAACATAATAATATATAGCTAAGCATTAATCTACTCAACAATTAAAAAGATAGAACAAAAAAAAGTGTGTTAAATTGAATTCTATCATTACAAAATATTTACAGATTGCATTTTAAAAAAGAACTCAAACTTTTTGAAATCACATTATCAAAATGAGCAAAAAATACCTTAAAAAATGGGACTTGACAGTGCTCAACATAACATAGGCTGAGCATCGTAAACTCTAATTTTATCATTTGATGATTTTTCAAACTGCTTAATAGGGATGTGGTGTCTCGTTTACCCCCAGTGCCTTATATTTAACAATAAATTTACTCAACAGTGTTTTAGAAAATAAAAAAATAAAAAAACAAACTGCTGTTAAATTTAATTCTAGCACTACAAGCTATTTACAGAATATTTATTATAAAACAGAATAATATATAGCTAAGCATTAATCTACTCAACAATTAAAAAGATAGAACAAAAAAAAGTGTGTTAAATTGAATTCTATCATTACTAAATATTTACAGATATTTGCATTTTAAAAAAGAACTCCAACTTTTTTAAATCACATTATCAAAATGAGCAAAAAAATACCTTAAAAAATGGGACTTGACAGCGCTCAACATAACATAGGCTGAGCATTGTAAACTCTAATTTTATAATTTGATGATTTTTCAAACTGCTTAATAGGGATGTGGTGTCTCGTTTACCCACCAATGCCTTATTATATTTAACAATAAATTTACCCAACAGCGTTTTAGAAAATGAAAAAAAAAAAAAAATGGCTGTTAAATTTAATTCTAGCACTACAAGTTCTTTACAAAATATTTATCATAAAACATAATAATATATAGAATAATAGTAGAATTAATCTACTCAACAATTAAGAAGATATAATTCAATTTAACACACATTTTTTTCTATCATTACAAAATATTTACAGAAATGTAAAAAAAGAACTCAAACTTTTTAAAATCCCATTGTCAAAATGAGCAAAAAATACATTGAAAACAAATAAAATGAACTAAAATACTTGCCTATCGACACCCAGAAAATAAAAAGGTGTAGTCCAGTGAAACTCCTTTTAGTGTCTCCTTTCTTTTATACAACAGTAGGAAAAAAGGAGATTAGCATCAGCCAATGAGATGACTGCGGCATGCCAGGCCTTTTCTATGATAATTACCTGCATTTACATTTAGATAACAGTGAAAATCTGGACTGTCTCTGCTGTTACACGTGTACTTATTTGCAATATTTTATTATGCTTTTAATTTTGTATACATGAGATAATAAAAAATAAGAACAAGGAAAATTACACCTTTAAAAATTTTTTTTATAAGAATCAATATTTCTCAATTGGAAATTTGATCATTTACATAATATTGATTGAAAATATTGATTCTGGTTAATAAATTTACAGTCTAATTTTAGAAAATATTGGGTGTATGTAACTTCTCCACCACTTTTGATTGCAGGTTATTTTGTGAATATGGTTTTGTTATTTTTTTTTTAAATGGAATGAAATCAAATATGATAATAAACAATATAATTTGTGCTTAGAGTGCGCTGACATAAAAACAAGCAAAATGAATTATATTGTAAATGTTTGCAGCTTTCTTTTTCTCCATTTGTGACTTTGATAGCCATTTAAAATTGTTACCAGTAAATAAAAATAAATTTTTGATTACAAAAATATTTAATAGGGGAAATTTAATGTATTTTATGTATGTAAATGTAAAAAAAAAAAAAAAAAAAAAAAAA
>BLSH010216529.1:32168-45959 GCA_018402905.1 Glandirana rugosa | reverse complement strand
TCATACAGTGTCATTTACAACCGTAAGTACCAAGAGAGTTACTTGACATCGAGGGGTCACGGCCGTCGTGAGTACGTCGAGGTCTGGTACTGTGAGGGTGGTGGTACGAACTGACATCCGTTCTGTGTAAACAGAAACATGATTGACTGACATATATCTAACTAGATAGATAGATAGATAGATAGATAGATAGATAGATAGATAGATAGATAGATAGATAGATAGATAGATAGACAGACAAAAAGTGTTATTAGTGCTCTATGTAGTGTGTGAATAACGGTGGACAGTGAGCTTAGCTAGTGAGTGGCAGGCAGTTCAGTGTAGCTAGTGAAGTGATTATTGTGAAAAACAGACAGATAGATAGATAGATAGATAGATAGATAGATAGATAGATAGATAGATAGATAGATAGATAGATAGATAGATCAATCTATATACAGTCAGTTAGTACAAAGACAAATGTGTCTTGCCTACAGTCAAGCATGGTGGTGGGAGTGTCATGGTCTGGAGCTGCATGAGTGCTGCCGGCACTGGGGAGCTACAGTTCATTGAGAGAACCATGAATGCCAACATTTACTGTGACATACTGAAGTAGAGCACGATCCCCTCCCTTCGGAGATTGTGCCACAGGGCAGTATTCCAATATGATAACGACCCCAAACATACCTCCAAGATGACCACTGCCTTACTAAAGAAGCTGAGGGTAAAGGTGATGGACTGACCAAGCATCTCTCCAGACCTAAACCCTATTGAGCATCTGTGGGGCATCCTCAAACGGAAGGTGGAGGAGTGCAATGTCTCTAACATCCACAAGCTCTGTGATGTCATCATGGAGGAGTTGAAGACTCCAATGGCAACCTGTGAAGCTCTGGTGAACTCCATGCCCAAAAGGGTTAAGGCAGTGCTGGAAAATAATGGTGGTCACACATAATATTGACATTTTGGGCCCAATTTGGACTTTTTCACTTAGGGATGTACTCACTTTTGTTGCCAGCAGTTTAGACATTAATGGCTGTGTGTTGAGTTATTTTGAGGGGACAGCAAATTTACACTGTTATACAAGCTGTACAATCACTACTTTACATTGTAGCAAAGTGTCATTTCTTCAGTGTTGTCACATGAAAAGATAGAATAAAATATTTTCAAAAATGTGAGGGGTGTACTCACTTTTGTGAGATACTGTGTGTACTGTGTGTGTATGTATGTATATATATATATATATATACACACACACACAGCGTAATGAGTGTACACTATATATCAGTGCATTCACGAGTGTACGTACGGTATATAGTACATTTGATGTGGTGTCTTAAAATATATACAGTTTTTAAACTAATTTACAACAGCAGGGCCAGTTCCTGCACCCAACAAGAGTAACTGCAAGGGGATACAGTGTTCTGGCACCGCCAACACCCAAGGCCCAATTTTTCAGCACCTGTTTGACTGGAACATGTCATCACAATGTTTTCAATAATTTACAACAGCAGGGCATGCACCAAAATTAAAAACAAATTGTGTAGGGTTCCCCCCCCCCAAAGTCCATAACAGAACCTTCAGGTCTTGTATGTATTTTAAGGGGAACCCTGCCCAAAATAAAAAAAATGTGCAGGGGTCCCCCCAAACTCCGTACCAGGCCCTTCAGGTCTGGTTTGGATTTTAAGGGGAACCCCGTGCCAAAATTTAAAAAAAAATGACTTGGGGGTCCTCCCCAATATCCAATCCAGACCCTTCAGGCCTGGTAAGGATTTTAAGAGGAACTCTAAACTAAAATTTGAAAAAAATGACGTGCCCCCCCCCCCAAAGTCCATACCAGGCCCTTCAGGTCTGGTATGGATTTTAAGGGGAACCTCATGCCAAATTTAAAAATAAATTGGCATAGGGGCCCCCCAAGATCCAAACCAGACCCTTATCCGAGCACGCAGCCCTGGCTCCAAACCATACCAGGCCACATGCCCTCAACATGGGGAGGATGCTTTGAGGTTGTTCCCAAAGCACCTTGTCCCCATGTTGATGGGGAGAAGGGACTCATCCCCACAACCCTTGCCGGTGGTTGTGGGGGTCTGTGAGCGGGGGGCTGGAAGCCACCTTTAATAATGGGGCCCCCAGATCCCGACCCCCCTCTATGTGAATAAGTAGGGGGTACATTGTACCCCTACCCATTCACCAAAAAAAGGAGTAAAGTGGTACAAAAAACAAGAGGCAGGTTTTGACAAGTCCTTTATTGTGTAAAATAGCTCTTCTTCTTTCTTCCTCCATCTTCTCCTGCCCCGGTCCTTCTTCTGGTCTTCTGCTTCTTTTTCCGGTCTTCTTCCTCCCTCTCTTCGCCTTCAATCTTCATCTTCATCTTCTTCCTTCTTCTTTCACAGCTCCCGCTCTCTCTGCCACAGCCGTGCCGTCCGGAGGTGTCTCCCAGAATGGGCGGTCTGCAGTCTGACATTTATTTTATAGGTAACGTGACGTAAATGGGTGACCCTCCCCCTTCTGATGTCATTGGTTGTCAGAGGCAGCGACTCACACAGTGTCCCTAGACATTTTTTGCATTGCCACAATAGGTCCAATGTAGGACTAAAGGTATGGGTTATTGAAGCTATGCCCTGTGACCCCCCCCCCCAGCAGAAAGGTTCCAAAAACTGTGCCATAGGGCGGCATACTGGATATATATGTTGGATGTTTTGTCGCCTGGGGGGATGAATGAGACATTGGAGGCTCATACCCTCCTCTGAGGCTATGTCCTCCTCATTCCCCTCAGGGTGCAGTGGGCTCATCTTTGCCAGCAACAGGTGTCATTCCATTATTCAGCGAATCTCTCCTCATGTTGCCCGCTGATGTACTGACTGCCCCTTGGTATATCTGGTCTCAACAGGTTGTTACTCCAGGAGGCATAGATTTATTTGCTCATGACTTTATGTCCTCCCTCCCTTTCCCCAAGGGGCCAACCCATTGTATTTTCTTTTTTTGAGCAGCTGGAGAACTGCAGTGTGTCTGCTTTTGTATATATGCGTCCAGATCCTTGCGTGCATATACTAGTCGGCCTATTTTACGCCCCATACTGTGGATGTTCATGGGCACACATACTAGGGTTGCCACCTTTTCTTCAAGTTAAACCCGAACACTTTAGCGGCGCACAGCAATTTGTTTTTATAGTTTAAACTATACATATATTTTGCTATTAAATAGCATTTCTAATCATATGAAGTTAATAACAAGAGTTCCCTTTTATATCAGAATCCACAGAGTTCCCCTTTTACATCTGAACTCACAGAGTTCCCTTTCACTGCAAGCGGGGACTCTGCAGACTCTGATATAAGGGAGAACTCTGGAGACTGTAACATAAGGGATGCTCTGGGAATCCTGATTTCAGGAGGAACACTGAAAAATCTGATGTATGGTGAAAACTCTTATGTAAGGGGGCACACTGTGGCCTCTGGTGTAAAGGGGAACTCTGATGTAAGGGTTGCTCTGAGAACCCTGATTTATCTTAGTATACACACAATTCAGATGTATCTGAAGCTGCTGGACTTCAAATTTCCACCCCCACTTTCCTTTTCTGAGGCACAGCACCGGGGATTGGAGTGTGGGCAGACACAGAGGGGTAGGGGTGGGAGGAAGAGGTGCAGATCGAGCCCTCTCTCCTCTCCCGTCTTTGTGTGTGTTTGGGGGGGATTGTTGATACTGGCTTTGGGCAGTGTAACAGACTCTCAGCTTAGACAACTGCAGTCAGCAACCCTGCTGGGAAGCCATAGCCCAGTCTGAATAATGTGTCCGGGTTTCAGGCAGTCTGAAACCCGGACGCATGATTCCAAACCCGAACTGTCCGGGTGAATCCCGTACAGGTGGCAACCCTAACACATACCCAGGTTAAACATAAACATCTTTCTTTTCTAAATTCTTTACATAAATCTTCTTATCCTCATACTTACGATTTTATGATTGTACCTTCATGTCATCTTATGCTATTTATTTAATATCTGTACCATCAGTAATTTTATCATTTTATATTTTTATCAATATAACAGCAGCTTGGTGCGCTGGTATTTATAGTCCCACACAGGTCACTTTGCATTAGCATTACAGGTTTGTACAGGAATATCACAACAGACACCTAATATACCACTAATTAAGTCATCGTGGTTATGACCTGTGTGTTGTTCTTTTTGCTCTTTTAGTTGTCCCCAACCTATTCTCGCCATTTTTCCATTTACCCTGCAATGCTTTGTTTGTGTTCCTTATTCCCCCCTGCACAAGTCCTTCGTTGCTAACACAAATGAGCCTGGTCCTGTTCTGGGTCAGGCCCAGAACCAGATAAAAAGGAAGTCGTCACAGCCATTCGGTTCATCAGCTGAGGAAGGAGCCTTTGATTCGCATTCGCATCACATCATTTCTGGGTCCATGCGTCCCCCACTGGCCCCACATCCTGTGATGTCATCAGCCGCTCCGGCGTTCTGCGCTGGTGTCTTGCAGCACAGCTGTTTCCTGGTGTCCCCCGGCTCTCTTCCAAGCTGTGGACCCTCTCTGCCTTCCACTCCCCACTGGTCGGATGGGCTGTACATCTATGACTGCAGACAGGACTCACCTCCAGGATCTTAATTGCGCTTTATTTTTTGCGATTATTGATGTGAACGCTACACTCTAGTTAGTGTTTTTAACCCTTTGACTTGAATAAAATTGTTAAATGCTGCACTTAGAGGCGCCTTCTTTGGGTTTACCTTGTTGCCTTTACACGCACATCAACTTTAATGGCATCCCAGTCTTAGTCCGTAGGGTTCAATATTGAGTTGGCCCACCCTTTGCAGCTATAACAGCTTCAACTCTTCTGGGAAGGCTGTCCACAAGGTTTAGGAGTGTCTATGGGAATGTTTGACCATTCTTCCAGAAGAGCATTTGTGAGGTCAGGCACTGATGTTGGATGAGAAGGCCTGGCTGGCAGTCTCTGCTCTAATTCATCCCAAAGGTGATCTATTGGGTTGAGCTGGGACCCCACCCCTGTCAGAATATATTAATACACTCCAGTTCGAGAGGAGTCAACAGTAAGCCTGCATTCACATAGGGGCGACCCGACTTCGGTGTGATTTCGCTAGGCGACTTCAGCGCGACTTCCAGCGCGACTTCCAGGGCGACTTCAAGGACCTCAGGCGACTTTACAACACGACTTTTGCCAGGCGACTTTGCCTTGACCAATCAGAGAAGGGAGGGAGGGGGCTGACTAAAAATAAATTCTATTCTTTTCACTGTGAAGTCGCTTCTGTTTAGATGGGGGATCCGACTTGAAGGCGACTTCTATTGAATCCTATGGGCACAAGTCGGATAGAAGTCGCCTAGAAGTAGTACAGGAACCTTTTCAGAAGTCGCCTTGAAGTCGGAGCGACTTCAGTCGTGTATGTTAGGACGGCTCCCATTCATTTCAATGGGATTTCAAATGTCAAGCGACTTGGGGCGACTTGAGACAACTCAAGTCGGATTGCAAGTCGCCCCTGTGTGAACAGGCACTAACAGCCATGGATGTATCGAAATTAATGTGTTCCCTGCTGAATGGGTTGAATTTCCGATCCATCTATGGGCAGCTTTAATCAGAGGTTTCATTTAGAGATTGACTGCCTGAAAGTAAGCAGCTCTGTTTTGGCAAGCCATGCATTATGTAATTTTTCTTCCTTCAAACACGGGTTGAAGGTAAGAAAATTGCTTGATTCCCCCATCAACACTGACACTAACAAAACTAAATCTAAAAACATCTAAATGGCGCAAATGCTTACCCAAATCACATGAAGGACAGGGCCCTGAGTCTACTGTCTACTGGATTGGTAGAAAGGTCCTGCAGATGCTCAGGTCTCTGCCTGGTGATGTGGACACGTCTTTGAGTTGAAAAGTGATACCGTTTTTTTTAATACCAAACATGTTATACTTACCTGCTCTATCCAGTGGTTTTGCACAGAGCAGCCCCGATCCTCCTCTTCTGGGGTCCCCTGCCAGCACTTCTGGCCCCTCCCTCCTGCCAAGTGCCCCCCAGAGCAAACAGCTTGCTGTGGGCGCACCAGAGTAGGCTTGGTCCCAAGCCGCTGCCCCTTGTTCCCATTTGGACAAAGAGCCATGGTTCTGCCCTGCCCTGCCCCCTCTCTCTTCTCATTGGCTTACTGGCTGTGATTGACAGCAGCAGGTGCCAATGGCTTCCGCTGCTGTCTCAGCCAATGAAGAGGGAGAGTCCCTGGAGAGCCGAGGCTCGTGTGCACATCGCTGGATTGCAATGGGGCTCAGATAAGTATTAGGGGGTCGGGGGGGGGGGGCTTCTGCACACAGAAGGTTAGGAAATAAAAACTTGAGCCTTTAGAACCACTTTAAGTATTATTTTAACACCCCTCCTTGCCAGGCACCTGGTCCCCATGTTGATGAGGTCAATTATGATGAGCGATGTTGACCCACAATGACTCACCAACCAACAATGTTGGCCTTTAGAACCACTTTAAGTATTATTTTAAAACTTTTTAGAACGTTTTAGTAAATCTCCCCCATGGTGCCCTCTCGCAGCATGTAGAATATTCCTTTTCTCTGCTGACCTTTCATAAACTTTCTGTGGCAGGATGTATGATATAAATCCGTCTGAGCTGGCTGCTGACCATTGCTACACAGAAACAAAATGTCTTGCGTCTACCTTGGGATCGTTGTATTGTTGACTCTTCAGAACGGTAAGGTTGTCTTAATTTTTTCTATAATAATTGAATGTATCACTTATTATTACAGGAGATACCATGTGCTGATTTTTATGTCTTAATGAACAAAAGTAGAAGGATAATAATTGTAGATGAAAGCAGACAGAAAAGCTAGAAAGCTTATATTTATTGATATATATTGATATTTATAGGGTTATTTTGTACCTGCTTTGTATAATCTCAAAAACCCCAACACAACAAATACACGATGATGCCCCATCCATGTCACCCCCTGGCATGAGCAGATCCCTCTAAGTCTCCATATTATGAGTATTGTCACATTTTTCCATTTTATCGATTAATCCCCCTCTAATTTTCCATCAGATGTGATGAGAGAGGCACCGCGTGGAGAGAGAGATGTAATTGGCGTAGTAGGAGAAGCTGCCATCCTAAATGTGCATTTCACTGAGACCAGTTACATATTTTGGTTTTCTTTTTAAAATGTGTCTATAGCCCGAACAATACCGGGAGAATCCCCTGATATTGTAGGCTACCAGCATGGAGGAAGACTGAGAAGCCCATCTGATGGTTCCTTAATAATAACCCAACTAAAGCCGACTATAGATGGTTCAAATTTCATCAGGTTCAGCAATAACCGGGTCAAAATTCGATCCGTCTATGGGCAGGCCGATTGTACCAGCATGAAGGAAGACTGAGAAGCCCATTTGATGGTTCCTTAATAATAACCCAACTAAAGCTGACTATAGATGGTTCAAATCTCATCAGGTTCAGCAATAACCGGGTCAAAATTCGATCCGTCTATGGGCAGGCCGATTGTACCAGCATGAAGGAAGACTGAGAAGCCCATCTGATGGTTCCTTAATAATAACCCAACTAAAGCCGACCATAGATGGTTCAAATCTCATCAGGTTCAGCAAGAACCTGGCCAAGATTCGATCCATCTATGGGCAGGCCAATTGTACCAGTATGAAGGAAAACCGAGAAGCCCATCTGATGGTTCCTTAATAATAACCAAACTAAAGCCGACCATAGATGGTTCAAATCTCATCAGGTTCAGCAAGAACCTGGCCGAGGTTTGATCCGTCTATGGGCAGGCCGTTTGTACCGGCATGAAGGAAGACTGAGAAGCCCATCTGATGGTTCCTTAATAATAACCCAACTAAAGCCGACCATAGATGGTTCAAATCTCATTAGGTTCAGCAAGAACCTGGCCAAAATTTGATCCGTCTATGGGCAGGCCGATTGTACCAGCATGAAGGAAGACTGAGAAGCCCATCTGATGGTTCCTTAATAATAACCAAACTAAAGCCGACCATAGATGGTTCAAATCTCATCAGGTTCAGCAAGAACCTGGCCGAGGTTTGATCCGTCTATGGGCAGGCCGTTTGTACCGGCATGAAGGAAGACTGAGAAGCCCATCTGATGGTTCCTTAATAATAACCCAACTAAAGCCGACCATAGATGGTTCAAATCTCATTAGGTTCAGCAAGAACCTGGCCAAAATTTGATCCGTCTATGGGCAGGCCGATTGTACCAGCATGAAGGAAGACTGAGAAGCCCATCTGATGGTTCCTTAATAATAACCAAACTAAAGCCGACCATAGATGGTTCAAATCTCATCAGGTTCAGCAAGAACCTGGCCGAGGTTTGATCCGTCTATGGGCAGGCCGATTGTACCGGCATGAAGGAAGACTGAGAAGCCCATTTGATGGTTCCTTAATAATGACCCAACTAAAGGCGACCATAGATGGTTCAAATCTCAACAGGTTCAGCAAGGACCTGGCCAAGATTCGATATGTCTAAAGTGCAGGCTGATTGTACCCAAGTTAATTAATTGATCGACTTGGGTACAACCAGTATGTCAGATTTCTAACATGCAATTATTGGCAGCAGCTATAGCCACTAGCAATAGTCATTTTGCTCTCCTGGTAGGGATGGCTCCCTGCGCCCCCTTGCCGGGAGAACACAATAGCTCTGTGGGAGGGATCAATCAGCGGCGGCCCGTGCATTAAGGGTGAATGGGCGCCGCCCCCCCATCCCTGGCGCCGCCCCCCCATCCCTGCCGCCTCCCCCCTATTCATGTACCCGGCCCCTTTCAGGACGCTGGGCACATGGATTCCTATGGCAGGGGTGGGATGGAGTGTTTTTTTTTAAGCACCTGATTAGAGCCAGAGGCTCTAATAGGCTTCAAAATAGGGTGGGCTCGGGGCGTCCCGATCCCACCCAATTGTGTGACCATAGCGAATGAATTTCCCTATTTTCATATTACTGTTCGTCCCCTCCAATCAGAAGCCCCCCCATCCCTGCCGCCTCCCCCCTATCCATGCGCCCGGCCCCTTTCAGGACGCCGGGCACGTGGATTCCTATGGCAGGGGCGGGATGGAGTGTTTTCTTTAAGCACCTGATTAGAGCCAGAGGCTCTAATAGGCTTCAAAATAGGGTGGGCTCGGGGCGCCCCGATCCCACCCAATTGTGTGACCATAGCAAATGAATTTTTGCTATTTTCACATTACCGTTCGTCCCCTCCAATAAGGAGCCAGGTCTGTGAGACCTGTTTCCCGAATGGCCTAAGCATCAGGTGATCCTATTGGATGCCTGGTGTTTGGGAACAGGAAGAGGACAGGCACTTCCGGGCCGCCACCACCCGCACCTGCGGGCAGCAGCTGCCCGGACCTCCATGCCGCCGCTCCCCAGACCTCCATACCATCACTGCCCAAACCTCCATGCCACCACTGCTCCCCGGACCTCCATACTCCCCGCACCTGCGGGCAGCAGCTGCCCGGACCTCCATGCCGCCACTCCCCAGACCTCCATGCCATCGCTGCCCAAACCTCCATGCCACCACTGCTCCCCAGACCTCCATACTCCCCCAACCTCCATGCCATTGTTCCCGGCCACTCCCCGCACCTCCATCCTCAGGTAAGTGACAGCACGGCGGAGGGGGGGATATCTGGGTGCTGTCATTGCCGCAAACTGCCCCTGGTTGGGGGGTGGTGCTGGCAGTGTCACCCCCCCAAATTAAATGCCAATGGTTACATTAAAGAAAATCGCATAATCTATGACCACTAAGACAGGAGGACCAAGAGACCCATGAAGCAAATATCTTTACAGATTCAGAGATAAAGGTCTGCAAATATCAGCTTACAGTGTATGGTAAGTATCAATGAAATTTGTTTTTTATGTTCGGGAACTTATGCCAGATCTCAGATCACTTGAACGTGCCAGTGCTTTGAAAGGGGAAGGTTTATGGCGTATGGCAACAAAATGCTGTCCTGTGTCTAGAAAATTAGAACACTTGACTGGGCAGTGGGCACTAACGTTATGTTCTAGCTGATTTGGCCAACTGCTTTTGGAACCAAATCCCTCTGTCCTTCCTCCTCCCTTATTTGTCCCTCTTTTTGTCTAATGTATCGACCTCTAAAAAGAAATGTACTATTTAGTTATCAGAAAGGTTAAACTGCAGTAAACTGTACATCCAACCACTAAATGATTGAGTTTGAAAGGCCAATAAAAAGAATGAGTTATAGGTTGTGGAAAACAACATTTGTGACGTTTGCCCACCCACTCGCCCAGGACAGAGATGTAACTAGAACCTTCAGGGCCCCGGTGCAAAAAACCATGATGGACCCCCCCCTGCATCTGAGCCCCGGGCTTCCAATTTTGGGAGGGTGACCATGGACATCCTCCCAGAATCCTGCCTCCGGCGTGTCCCCTGGGATGTGCATCCGGCGCAATCACAGCGGCCCTTTACCATGTGATCAGCTGATCACATGTAAACAGACTTGCTGGTTATCCCAACAGTTCCCTCCCACGCTGTGTCTGTGTGAGGAAGGGACTGCCGTTAACTGTCAAGAATGCCAGTAAATTGTTTACCCTGATAATCAGTGCCCCAGTCATCAGTGCCACCTATCAATGCTCATGAATGCCACCTAATAATGCCCATCAATGCTGCCTATCAGTGCTCATCAATGCCGCCTATCAGTGCTCATCAATGCCGCCTATCAGTGCTGCGATTTAGTGCTGTCTATCAGTGCCCATCAATTCCGTTACCTATCAGTGCTCATCAATGCCACCTATCAATGGCCATCAATTCTGCCTATCAGCACCACCTATCAGTGCTCATCAATGCTTCCTAACAGCGTCCATCAGTGCCACCTATCAGTGCTCTTCAATGCTGCCCATCAGTGCCATCTATCAGAGCTCATCAATGCTTCCTAACAGCGTCCATCAGTGCCACCTATCAGTGCTCTTCAATGCTGCCCATCAGTGCCATCTATCAGAGCTCATCAATGCTGCCTATCAGCATCTATCAGTGCCACCTATAAGTGCTCATCAATGCCACCTATCAGTATCTATCAGTGCCACCTATCAGTGCTCAATGCCCATCAGTGCTGCCTATCAGAGCTCATCAATGCTGCCTATCAGTGCTCATCAATGCTGCCTATGAGTGCCCATCAGTGCCACCTATAAGTGCTTATCAATGCCACATATCAGTGTCTATCAGTGCCACCTATCAGTGCTCAATGCCCATCACTGCTACCTATCAGTGCTCATCAATGCTGCCTATCAGTGCCACATATCAGTGCTCATCAATGCTGCCTATGAGTTCTGCCTATCAGTGCTCATCAATTCAGCCTGAGTTCTGCTTATCAGTGCAGGCTATTCGTTCTGCCAATCAGTGCTCATCAATGCCCATCAGTGCCTCCTATCAGTGCCCATCGGTGCCTCTTACCAGTGTTCATCAGTGCAGCCTATCAGTGCCCATTAGTACCTCCTATAAGTGCCCATCAATGTCTCTTACCAGTGCTCATCAGGGCAGCCTATCAGTGCCCATTATTACCTCCTATTAGTGCCCATCAATGCCTCCTATTAATGACCACCAGTGCCACCTATCAGTGCCCATTAGTGCCTCCTATCATTGCCTATCAATGCCTCCTATCAGTGCTCATCAGTGTAGCCTATCAATGCCCCTTATGTCTCCTATCCTTGCCCATTAGTGTCTCCTATCAGTGCCTTCTATCAGTGCCCATCAATGCCTCCTAACAGTGCTAATCAGTGCAGCCTATCAGTGCTCATCAGTGCAACATATCAGTGCCCATTATGTCTCCTACCAGTGTTCATTAGTGCCTCCTATCAGTGCCTATCAATGGATCACATAAGTGCTCATCAGTGCTTCCTATCAGGGCTCATCAGTGCAACCTATTAGTGCCACCTATAAGTGCCCATCAATGCCTCATATCAGTGCAGCCTTTCAATGCCCATTAGTGCCTTCTATTAGTGCCCATTAGTGCCTCCTATCATTGCCCATCAATGCCTCCTATCAGTGCAGCCTATCAATGCCCATTAGTGCATCCTATCAGTGCCCATTAGTGTCTCCTATCAGTTTCAAATAGTGCCACCTATCAGTACCCATCCGTGCTTATCAGTGCAGCCTATCAGTACCCATCAATGCCTTCTATCAGTGCCCATCAGTGCTTCATATCAGTGCTCATTAGTGCAGCCTATCAGTGGCCATCAATGCCTCCTATCAGTGCTCATCAGTGCCTTCTACCAGTGTCTATTAGTGCCTCCTATCAGTGCCCATCAATGCCTCCTATCAGTGCCCATTAGTGCCTCCTATCAGTGCCTATCAATGCCTCCTATCAGTGCTCATCAGTGCAGCCTACCAGTGCCCATTAGTGCCTCCTATCAGTTCCAAATAGTGCCACCTATCAGTGCCCATCCATGCTTATCAGTGCAGCCTATCAGTACCCATCAATGCCTTCTATTAGTGCCCATCAGTGCTTCCTATCAGTGCTCATCAGTGCAACATGTCAGTGCCCATTAGTGCCACCTATCAGGGCCCATCAATGCCTCCTATCAGTGCTCATCAGTGCCTTCTATCAGTGTCCATTAGTGCCTCCTATCAGTGCCAATCAATGCCTCCTATCAGTGCCCATCAGTGTAGCCTATCAGTGCCCATTATGTCTCCTATCAGTACCCATTAGTGCCTCATGTCAGTGTCTATCAATGCCTCCTATCAGTGATCATCAGTGCAGCCTATCAGTGCCCATTAGTACCTCCTATCAGTGCCCATTAATGACTCCTATCAGTGCCCATTAGTACCGCCCGCCTATCAGTGCCCATCAGTGCCTCTTATCAGTGCCCATCCATGCCTCCTATCTGTGCTCATCAGTGCCACCTATCAGTGCCCATCAATGTCTCCTATCAGTACTCATCAGTGCAGCCTATCAGTGCCCATTAGTACCCCCTATCAGTGCCCATTAATGACTCCTATCAGTGCCCATTAGTACCGCCTATCAGTGCCCATCAGTGCCTCTTATCAGTAACCGTCAATGCCTCCTACCTGTGCTCATCAGTGCAGCCTATCAGTGTCCATCAATGCCTCCTATCAGTGCCCATTAGTGCCACCTATCAGTGCCCATCAATGCCTCCCATCAGTGCAGCCTATCAGTGCTCATTAGTGCCTTCTATCAGTGCCCATTAGTGCCTCCTATCAGTGCCCATTAGTGCCTCCTATCAGTGCCCATCAGTGTAGCCTATCAGTGCCCATTATGTCTCTTATCAGTGCCCATTAGTGCCTCCTATCAGTGCCTATTAATGTCTCCTATCAGTGCTCATCAGTGCAGCCTACCAGTGCCCATTAGTGCCTCCTATCAGTTCCAACTAGTGCCACCTATCAATGCTTTTCAGTGCAGCCTATCAGTACCCATCAATGCCTCCTATCAGTGACCATCAGTGCTTCCTATCAGTGCTCATCAGTGCAACATGTTAGTGCCACCTATCAGTGCCCATCAATGCCTCCTATCAGTGCTCATCAGTGCCTTCTATCAGTGTCCATTAGTGCCTCCTATCAGTGCCCATCAATGCCTCCTATCAGTGCCCATCAGTGTAGCCTATCAATGCCCATTATGCCTCCTATCAGTGCCCATTAGTGCCTCCTATGAGTGCCTATCAATTCCTCCTATCAGTGCTCATCAGTGCCCACTAGTGCCTCCTATCAGTTCCAAATAGTGCCTCCTATCAGTGCCCATCAGCAGGCCCGGACTGGGACAAAAAATAGGCCCGGGCATTTTTGACTGAGCAGCCAATTTTTCCAGGGACCCGGGGGGGGGGGGGGGGGGGG
>BLSH010216529.1:4749-19897 GCA_018402905.1 Glandirana rugosa | reverse complement strand
GCAGAAGACGACCAGGGAATGATCTGGTACAGATGGTCACCGCCGACCACTTCAAAATTCTACCACCCCGCGGTCTGGGACGGGAAGGGAAAACGGGGTAGGGTGAAGAATCTTCGGTGTGGGGAATATCCGAGGTGGGTGAGACATGTGTTACATGTCATATTGAGTCGACAGTCAGAATTAAGAGTTATTTTATAGCGACCGAGTAAGTAGTAATTTAGGGTTTCCATTTCTTAATGTACTCGACACTCCAGACGTGTCCTTGGGTCGTGTCTGACCGTAATACACCCCAAAGTATAGGGTAGTTCGAGGTAGGATTAAGGAATAAAATATTATCCTTGTGACCTTTAGGAGGTGATTGGGGCTTGATGGGATATGAAACCCCACATAATGCCAGTCTGTGCTGGGTTCCTGTGCAGACCTCACAGCTCATGTAATTCTTTACCTTTGGGATTTAATGATGAATGAGCCAGCGATATTTTATTGAGAATTAAGACTGACAGCTGAGTTATACTGTACATTGTGTACAGAGTGGGTGGAGCCTATAAGGGGTGTGGCTTCTAAGAAGTGGGATGGGGCAAAAGGGAAGGGCAGGGTCTGGCGCCCCACCATCTTAAAACTTCACCAGCCGCCACTGGTAGACATGGTCTAGTAAGGGACCAGCAGAAGACGCATTGTCAACCCATACATCCAATTACTATTGAAATGGCTGTCTCAGTTTCACAACAGTATAAAACATTATAACTTATAAACGCCCTTATGGGATAAAGAAAGACCCTGTATCCATATAGGAGGTACCATAGAATATTAATTTGTCATAGATTTTAATTCAGCCACAAAAAACTTTTGTCTGTAAGGTTTGAGTCCAATATGTTTCTTCTCCAGGTGCTGGTGCCATTACATGTAGATGAGGGGTTGTTGAATGCTGAAGGTTGTAGATGTGGGTGGAGCTTTTGTTTTGCACTAGGGACCATGAGCTGCATTATTGCTGTGGAACAAGTCCTAAAAGGTTGCATTTAATGCTTCTTCTCTCCAGACAACTTAATGACTGAGGACATCACCATCATTTCCAATATAACTGATACTAAGACATGTGAGGTCATCTTGACGTGTTCAGTGAACTCAAAAAAGGAAAGCAAGGTGGACATCAACTGGAAGTGTTTAAACAACAGTAACATTACTGAGACACAAAACTATGTGTTTGTACCTTCCAGTAATGTCAACTTCACCTTCACATGTACCGCAGAAAATCCAGTCAGTAGTGCCTCGAAAGCTGTGCACCCCTGGGAATACTGCAAGACAGGTAAGTAAATTTACAGGTCTCTTTATTTTTTTGAGGTTAAGCAAAAATATTATTTGCACGTAAGTTTACCTTCAAGTACTTGTAGTATATAAGGACCTACCTTTACTATGGCTTCTTCTGTCTACAAGAAATTTTTGTTTTTAGGTGAGATACTATTGACTTGATTGTATGTCCTCATACCTAAGTATCTTTGTAGTGTATGGCTTGTGTGATTACTAATATTTCCTCATTTTCTTTTCATACTGGTTTTGAGAAAATATTTATCTGGTTTGTCTGTTAGAGACCAACTGTCGGGACATTACAGAGAATGAGTATATAATCAAAGTCTAGCAGAGTTACACCAGCACCACATCCCTAATAATAGAACCAACCAATAAAACAGAGAGAGATAGAATGGGACTTTTTAGGTGCTGGTAAACCCCTTCCCTGAAAAATACACCTTAAATAAAGTTAAAAAATTTGCAGTTTATTATTCCAAAGCATATACACATATGGTGCGAGCTCCCTTGCAAATAAAGGTTGCCTGCCCAACATTCAAGAACAAAGACGTAATTGTGACAATACAGTTCATGGTATATTCATATATGAACAGATAACCAAAATAATCCTGGCCAGATACAAACGAACAAAAGAAAGAGACCATGCCAGGGTATTGTGGTCTGTAAATCCATGAACTGAAAAATGATCCTATTAATCCGACGCGTTTCGCCCTATGGAATTGGGCTTCCTCAGGGAATGGATCATGTTAAGGTCACTGAAGAACAGAAAATATAAGTTTCTCAAATAATCACAATAATTGTTCAACCGGCTAAAAACCAATGGCGTCACTCAGATGAATTGCAGGTTAGGTCCTATGTTATTCACTTATAATTGTGATGACCAATTACAAGTACCAGGGTGCTTGCAGCTTAATGCAGGAAGCACAACAAATGTCGAGTAGAACCGACCTCTGTATGTAAGGTACGTAGGGATAACAGTAAACAGTGTCCGACAAGAAACCCTCCAGCAAGGGGATGCCTGTACAAGGACCTCTAATCCAGAGAGGGAAAGAGGATTTCCAGCTTAGAGTATCTTCGGCGGAAGGACATACAGAAACGACTCCCCCAATTACATTACAGAGAATGTGTCAGTTTGGCAATTTAGAGTAAATTGATATGTTCTCTTAAAAGCTCACATTTTCACCTGTCCACCCACTGATACTGATGTTTGCCGCACTCCCCCACCTCTCTCTTCATCCATTAGATCCATGCATCTAAATTCTGTGCAGGCTCCATGTTGGTCAATGTCAAAGCTTCCATAGGGTTAATGGCCTTCTCTCCAGGAATGGTGATAGACCACTTTAGTCTGAGCACTGCATTCTCAGAGGAAGAGAGAAGGTCATATGATCTCCCATGACAAGTATGTAGGAATGGCGATTAGCCACTTTAGTCTGAGTACTGCATCCTTGGAGGAAGGGAGAAGATCACATGATCTCCCATAACCAGTATGTAGAAATGGTGATAGACCACTTTAGTCTGAGCACTGCATTCTCAGAGGAAGTGAGAAGGTCAAATGATCTCCCATAACTAGTATGTAGGAATGGTGATAGGCCACTTTAGTCTTAGCACTGCATCCTCTGAGGAAAGGAGGTCACATGACCTCCCATGGCAAGTATGTAGGAATGGCGATTGGCCACTTTAGTCTGAGTACTGCATCCTTGAAGGAAGGAAAAAGGTCACATGATCTTCCATAACCAGTATGTAGGAATGGTGATTGGCCACTTTAGTCTGAGCACTGCATCCTCAGAGGAAGGGGGAAGGTCACATGATCTCCCATAACCAGTATGTAGGAATGGGGATTGGCCACTTTAGTCTGAGTACTGCATCCTTGGAGAAAGGGAGAAGGTTGCATGATCTCCCATAACCAGTATGTAGGAATGGTAATTGGCCACTTTAGTCTGAGCACTGCATCCTCGGAGGAAGGGAGAAGGTCACATGATCTCCCAAGACAAGTTTGTTGGAATGGCGATTGGCCACTTTAGTCTGAGCACTGCATCCTTGGAGGAAGGGAAAAGGTCCCATGATCTCCCATAACCAGTATGTAGGAATGGTGATTGATCACTTTAGTCAAAGCACTGCATCCTCGGAGGAAGGGAGAAGATCACATGATCTCCCATAACCAGTATGCAGAAATGGTGATTGGCCACTTTAGTCTGAGCACTGCATCCTCGGAGGAAGGGAGACGGTCACATGAACTCCCATAACCAGTATGTAGGAATGGTGATTGGCCACTTTAGTCTGAGCACCGCATCCTCGGAGGAAAGGAGAATGTTACATGATCTCCCATAACCAGTATGTAGGAATGGTGATAAGCCTCTTTAATCTGAGCACTGCATTCTCAGAGGAAGGGAGAAGGTCACATAATCTCCAATAACAAGTATGTATGTAGAATCGTAATAGGCCACTTTAGTTTGAGCACTGCATTCTCGTAGCAAGGGAGAAGGTTACATGATCTCCCATGGCAAATATGTAGGAATGGTAATTTGCAACTTTAGCCTGAGCTCTGCATCCTCAGCAGAAGAGAAAAGGTCACAAGATCTCCCATAACCAGTTTGTAGGAATGGTGATTGGCCACTTTGATCTGAGCACTGCATCCTCAGAGGAAGGGAGATCACATAATCTCCCATAACCAGTATGTAGGAATGATGATTGGCCACTGCAGCCTGAACACTCCATCCTCAGAGGAAGGGAGAAGGTCACATGATCTCTCATAACCAGTATGTAGTAATGGTGATTGGCCCCTTTTGCATGAGCACTGCATCCTCAGAGGAAGGGAGAAGGTCTCATGATCTCCCATAATCGGTATGTAGGAATGGCAATTGGTCACTACAGCCGGAGCACTCCATCCTCAGAAGGTCAAATAACCTCCCCATACACATTATTACTGAGGACTTTGATGGATAAATTGAGGATTGGGGAAGCATTACAAAAGGTGAGCAATAGCAGATAAAGGGGTGAGGGAACCTATCATTCTGCCTGAATTGGCAAAATAACAGATTGTCAATAAAGGAGCTATACCAGCAATAATAAACTCTGACCACTAACTAGTGCTACCAAACCTTACATGGTATCCTTCCCAAACAATTGCTGAATTTTTATAGCAGCTTGGTGAACCCCTACAAAGCTCGCCCACCACAACATCATTTTGAAAAGGGCATCAGACATGTGTAGAATTCTCAGTATTGCATAGGTGTAACACTTACTGGCATTTATTAAGTCTCATAGAAATAACAGTATTCCCCATGACAATGCCTTTATCTGTTTTCTCTCAGAAGATTGCCACCATCTTTGTTCAGGCATCATCTATGGATCTACTTTCTGGACTGAGATGCTGGCTCAGAAATGAATAAATCCTGGTGCCTATGCACAAATGATGCAGATCAGCTCCTCCTGCAAGCTCTTACAAATGTAGTAACGTTGTATGACCTCTTCTACTTCCAGAAAACACCGATTATACCACAGTGAATCTCATACGTCTGGTGACATCTGGTTGTGTGCTGCTGATCTCCTGTTCTATACTCATCCATCACTTGAAGACTGAGGTGATCACACAACATCCAAGGACAGATGTTCTCTGAAGACCATACACTGGGCTCAGCTCTCACTGCACGTAATATCTGGTCCTCCAAAAGACTCCACAAGTCTTCTTAATAAGTTATGTTTATGTGGACTGATAGGCATTAAAGTGGTAGTAAACCCTCCTATCATTTTCAGCCAAGGAAGCTGCCATCTTGGCCTCTGTTTAACCTACAACTGCCATGATGCTGCACATGTGATCAGCTATGACACCAGCCATTGGATGGTTTGACAGTTTGGTTTAGAGCACAACCAATGGGAGTGTTACATTTCCAGCACATGCCGGAAATGTGACTGGTTCTTAACCTGTTAAATGCATGGGTTTACTACCGCTTTAAGGACTCATCACTGATATGCCAAGGTTGACATACAAGCTAAAGTTGTTTTAGTTCAGCACTGCAAGGGGTGTTGCTGGAACACCCCAGACATTGTACATATATTTAGGGGATTTACAGAGGACTCCAAGCCAAAAACACTAGGCAATGATTTGGAGAAGATCTTTCAAAGTCTGGAATCATTGGCCAACCTTGATTTGTATGTACAGAAGGTCGGCACTCCAAAACTCCAATGCAGTACATTTATTAATAAGTGCAGAGATGACAACCTTGATTTGTGTGCTAAAACCATATAGGAATCCAGATTCATCTTTCATGACATGTTAACATGGGGAAACTGCAGGACGTGTTGTTTCCAAGTGACAAGTTAGTTTTTAGATAAGAGGCCACTTACCGGTCCCCCCTAATCCCCCCCATACCTGACGCTGGTTCATAAGTCTGTTTACATTGGCTGTCAGCCACCAAAAACCATAAAGTACTTATCAGTGTTATGCCCATCCTATTCGCTTATTCTTGCTTGTTTGGTTAATAAAGCCATGTGTAAGCCCTGCTAATGGGGAACTGTGTCTATCTCTACATACAGTGTGCCTTTATTATTTTAGAGTCAGAGGTCCCATTTTCTCAATATATGAATGACGGACGTGTTTTATGTTTCAGATATTTTAGGAAAAACACACACTCCTGGCATAAATGCCAACTTTCCCAGATTTTCTGGGACAATCCTATATTTTCATCTTCTCTCCCAAAGATGCTGTGTCCCGGGATCATAGCATCACATTTTTATTTGTGTTACAAAGCATGCACAGTAACTCCTTCTGCATAATTGGGGGCGAGGGACCACCTAGAACGTGGATGTGATCAGGGCTAAACCATCCAGAAAATGGGCATGTTCTGGAGGTACTATGTAGAAGGCATGTCAACCATGGACCCTTGGCAGGACTGGGGGTGAAAAGTGTCCCGAGGACTGGAACAAATATGATGGTGAGTTAGACTTTCTCACACTTCCAGTTGAACATAAACCATTTAAGTTCTGTTTATATGTTTCTATATTTTTAGAGTAATAGCAGAAACACCATCCTTACATAATGTACAAAAGTCACATTATCATCTATCTATTCACCAACTCCTACAACAGACAAAACTTGATACTACAAAGTCACAAATCACTCAAACATTCTGGTGCTTGTTTGGAAAAATAAGTGCTGCTTATAGTAACCGAATCGCATCACGGTTCTCAATTGACTTAGAAAATGTAAGAATGAATTGGGTGCTATGGGCAACATCACTGTTAGAGGTCTGTATAAAAATGGTTGCACACAAGGTTCACACAACTTCCCAACTTTCACCTAAGATTTACAAATTTCTAAATGGATTCAATTGGAAACATGTAAATCCATTTAGTGTCTGAAAACCAGCAAAGAAGTCATTTAGAACCATACAATAAAGTTAATAAGTGAATATAAACAGGAATTAATGCATGTAACACTTGCTGCATCCAAGATTTGTGAGTATTGCACTTAAAACCTTTTCCAATAAAAGTGAAAACTCACCCTGCAAAAGGTAAGTACTAGTTTTTCTTTTTTTGGGGGGGGGAGGGGGGGATTGTTAATCGCTGTAGTCCAGGTTTTATTGGTGCAGATATAAAATTGTATTGTGAAAGCCAAGATTCAGGGATATGGAGTGTGTCTTAATATTGTTGATGGGGTGGTAGAATACAGCCGCCATGAATGTCAATGGTGGAAGGACCTGCGAAACCAAGAAACCCATTTTTTTTTAGATGTTTTTAAGCAGAACATTGCCAGTTTGCTGAATCGTGCAGCTAGATGCCATACTGGAAGTGGCTAGTAAAGCATCTCCAGGTGGTGAAGGTGCTAGTCTAGATTTTAGACAATGGAGTCTCCGTTGTGGTGTTGTTGGTGTTCATTATTCTGATGGTAATGTGTTGTACTCTAGACAGGTTTACAATGGCCAAAAAGACAAAAAAGCAAAATCACTTTGGCTAATGGTATCACTAATGGGATGCATGAAGAAAAACAGGCAGATGTAGAAACCTTCTTTCTCCACCTCCTTTTATTATATAATTTATATCTCTCATCCCCCTGATGTGGTTCACTCCATATTAACCACTACTCCATCATCAGACTTATTGCACCTGTAGGCATTTCTCAAGGTCTTATCACCTATCCCCAAATGTAATTCACCTAGATTAGGATCAGACGACTTTGTCCCATTGTGGTCCTATCCACAACTTTTCAAGCACACATCTCTATCTGGAAGGAGCAAATGTTCCTTTAGCTCAGCAAATACATGTACTTCTTTTGTAAATTAAGCTGGCAATAGGTGGTACGAATCTTGGTTGGTTCCTCAGGGACTGGGCGAGATTCAAACTATGTGTGAATAGACTGATTGTACCCAAGTTGATTGAGCAACTTGGGTACAACCAGCCTATATGATTTTTTATGGCAGTAATACCAACGTCTATAGCCACTAGCAATAATCGCTATGTGTTCTCCCAGCTGGCATGGCTCCTCCTGCCCCCCACCCACCAAGAGAACACAGTAGCTCCACGGGAGGGATTCTCCTACCAACACTGACTGTAATAATGGGGGAATTGAGCATTTGATCCAGGAAATGAAATGGGGGAAAATGACACGATCTATGGCTGGCTTTAATCTCATTGTTATATTGACCATCCAGAGCATCCTTTCTCAACCCTTTGAAAACACAGGAACCCTTGAAATAGTTCTCCAGTCTCTCGGAACCCCTGCTAAAAATGAAAAATCTACAACTCATGATACATTAGTGTGATGGTCAATGGGAAGAATGCTCCTTACACTTGTGGTCATTGGGAAGAATTATCCCCTTACAGATAGCTAAATATATCAATGATGCCATTGGGAATTTATCTGAGAGGTAGAAATTAACCATTGCTCAGGGAACCCCTAGCAACCTCTAGAGGAACCTTAGGGTTCCACGGAACCCTGGTTGAGAAACCCTGATCTAGAGAAATTTCTAGTGTTATCTGCACTGTCATTACCTATACCCCAAACTTAATCACTTTGAACTGGTGACCTTGTTTGTGCCTATGTGGTCTGCCAGGCTACAGCCCCCCAATACAACTTTTTGTAAGGACTTCAATGCTGTCAACATCACCACTACCCCCAGTACCCACAACACCCCATCACCCTGGGGAAATAGTTTTTTTCCAGTATTAGCCTAATACATCTTCTGTTATGTGGATTATCTTAACTACCACACTCATGTAAATCCATATTTACATAAATCTTATAAACCAATTACAAACCATACACACCAATTACATACCATTCTCAGGTTTATGATCACTTGGGTTTGGCTCTTTGCTTTGCTTTTAGTCTTTGGTCGGCATACAAAGATGGTAGGAAACAGACTAGGCTGGCATTTCCTATAATGAGTCTATGAACATTTACAGTATGGTCTTCCTTCTTTGGACATCTATATAAATAGGAGGAGCATTGACAGAGGTTACCAACCATTGAGGTACATATACAGTTGTGCTCATAAGTTTACATACCCTGGCAGAGTTTATGATTTCTTGGCCATTTTTCACAGAATATAAATGAGAACACAAAAACATTTCTTTCACTCATGGTTAGTGTTTGGCTGAAGCCATTTATTATCAATCAACTGTGTTTACTCTTTTTAAATCATAATGACAATAGAAACTACCCAAATGATCCTGATCAAAAGTTTACACACCCTGGTGATTTTGGCCTGATAACATACACACAAGTTGACACAAATGGGGTTTGAATGGCTATTAAAGGTAACCATCCTCACCTGTGATCTGTTTGCTTGTAATTAGTGTGTGTGTATAAAAGGTCAATGAGTTTCTGGACTTCTGACAGACCCTTGCATCTTTCATCCAGTGCTGCACTGACGTTTCTGGATTCTGAGTCATGGGGAAAGCAAAACAATTGTCAAAGGATCTGCAGGAAAAGGTAGTTGAACTGTATAAAACAGGAAAGGGATATAAAAAGATATCAAGGGAATTGATAATACCAATCAGCAGTTTTCAAACTCTAATCAAGAAGTGGAAAATGAGGGGTTCTGCTGAAACCAAACCACGGTCAGGTAGACCAACTAAAATTTCAGCCACAACTGCCAGGAAAATTGTTCGAGAAAAACCCACAAATAAATTCAGGTGCAATACAGGACTCTCTGAAAACATGTGGTGTGGATGTTTCACGATATACAATAAGGAGGCACTTGAAAGATGGGCTGCATGCTCGAGTCGCCAGAAGAAAGCCATTACTACGCAAATGCCACAAAGTATCCCGATTAACAGTACACCAAACAGCACAGAGATAAGCCTCAAACCTTCTGGCACAAAGTCATTTGGAGTGATGAGACCAAAATTGACGTTTTTGGCCACAACCATGAAACACGGAGGTGGGTCGCTGATGTTTTGGGGATGTGTGAGCTACAAACGCACAGGAAATTTGGTCAAAATTGATGGCAAGATGAATGCAGTATGTTTTCAAAAAATACCGGAGGAATTTGCATTCATCAGTCAGGAAGCTGCGCATGGGACGTACTTGGACATTCCAACATGACAATGATCCAAAACACAAGGCCAAGCCGACCTGTCATTGGTTTCAGCAGAATAAAGTGAAGGTTCTGGAGTGGCCATCTCAGTCTGCTGACCTCAATATCATTGAGACCCTCTGGGGAGATCTCAAACATGCAGTTCATGCAAGACAGCCCAAGAATTTCCAGGATCTGGAGGCTTTTTGCCAAGAGGAATGGGCAGCTTTACCATCTGAGAAGATAAAGAGGCTCATCCACAAATACCACAAAAGACTTCAAGCTGTCATTGATGTTAAAGGGGGCAATACACGGTATTAAGAACTGGGGTATGTAAACTTCTGATCAGGGTCATTTGGGTCGTTTCTGTTGTCATTGATTTAAAAAGAGTAAACACAGTTGATTGATAATAAATGGCTTCAGCCAAACACTAACCATGAGGGAAAAAATGTTTTTGTGTTATCATTCATATTCTCTGAAAAATGGGCAAAAAATCATAAATTCTGCCAGGGTATGTAAACTTATGAGCATAACTATATATATATATATTGTTTTTTTATTATGTGGATCCAGATTTCATTAAACTGACAAGACAATACTATTTTCTGATGACAAATATTTTGGTAGACTCTTTTGTTTATTTTCATGGGATTTTAAAGTTTTGAAAATGGGTAAGTTTTAGGATTATATTCTGTATACTTCAACCTGTAAGAACATCATAGGTGTGCACAGCCTATTGCATTAGGGTGTGCACCCCAAAGATCAAACACACCTGAATGCCACCTGCTGTTACGGGGAGGAGGCTCTGGTGGTGGGACAGTTGATTGGGAGCATATGACGTTACCCCTTAAATACGGGTGTAACTTGTTCCTAGGGTTGAACCTAGCCTTTAATATAATAGGGGCATTTGCATCACTGGCTACTGGCACCCCCAACCACCCACCTGGTGCCGCCTCTGGATAATGCTAATACACATAGGGGGATTAGGGTGTGCCTAGGCACACCCGGCACACCCTGTGCGCACACCTATGAGGAACATATGATTAAGATGATGCAATGTGTTTATAGAATTTATGTAAATATGGATTTACAAGAATGTGGTAGTTGAGACCATCCACGTAATAGAGATTATATTAAATTATGTACAGTGTAATGGTGGTTCTTAACTCCACCTTGATAAGGGAGTAACAAGGTAAACCATATCCTGAAATATTGATATGTATTAACATTTTTAGTTTCAGATAAACCAAAGATTGATAAAGGGTCAAGTTTTGCCACAGGAAATCTAATGTTTTTGGCCTTAGAACAAAACAATGTACACAACGTTGGGGAAACCCACTAGAAATGAGGAGAAAACCCACCATAAATGAGGAGGACAACCCTTGGTCCATGTCACAGTACAGAGTTAGGTGGCTTCCAGAGATCCCCACATGACTATGGGTCATGTAGTCCAACATGACTGTGCACCAGTGCACAAAGCAAGGTCAACAGGTCAACATGGATGAGCTAGTTTGGGGTGGAGGAACTTGACTGGCCTGCACAGTCCTGACCTCAACCCAATAGAACCCCTTTGGGATGAATTTGAGCAGAGACTGCGAGCCAGGCCTTCTCATCCAACATCAGTGCCTGACCACACAAATGCTCTTCTGGAAGAATGGTCAAACATTCCCATAGACACTCCTAAACCTTGTGGACAGTCTTCCCAGAAGAGTTGAAGCTGTTATAGCTGCAAAGGGTGGGCCAACTCAATATTGAACCCTAAGCACTAAGACTGGGATGCCATTAAATTTCATGTGCATGTACAATAGGGTTGCCACCTCATCCCCTTAAACCTGAACACATATGAATTACACAGGTTGTTCTGAGGCTAATTTAATGCAGATAAGGCACCAAGTGAGTTTAATTACCACCTTAATCAGCCACAGAACCTGTGTAATAAATGTGTGTTCGGTTTTAAAGGGATGAGGTGGCAACGCTAGTGTAAAGGCAGGCATCCCCTCATGTGGTCAGCCACCTTTTGCTCTGGGATGGTGGGTCGGCAAGCCCAGATCACAGGTTCCCGACCTGCCATCCCCAAGCATCAGTGTGAAGAAAGGAGCCGGCACTAGAAAAAGCATGCTTCCTGTATATGTATGAATATCAGAGAAACTTACCATGCATCCTGCTGGGCCCATTGGGTTGACTTTATAAAGTCCTAACTCCTGGACCAGCTTCTATAATAGACAGCACATTGGAGATGTCTATCATAGGGGCTAGTCAAGGAGGTGGGACTTCATATGACTCTCCTCTCTCTGCATTGCAGGCTGCATTGGATGGGCACTGGTGAGGCTGCATTGATGAGCACTGATCAGGCCGTGCTGATGGGCACTGGCAAGGCTGCATTGATGGGCAATGATCGGGCTGCATTGATGGCCACTGATCAGGCTGCATTGATAGGCACTGATCAGGTTGTATTTGATAGGCACTGGTGAGGCTGCATTGATGGGCACTGGTGCGGCTGCATTGATGCATTATTTTTGTTAAACCTCCTTTGTTGCTATTAACATTAAATTATGTTACCACATTGTATCATATTTGTCTTGCTTCATAACATCAGTATCCGTTCTAAAACCAGGTGGGCATGGATGGTGAGCTGATTCTGTGGTTCAATGGGCCACTTTACTGGACTTGCCCCCCAGGCCTAAGGCTGCCAGCCCTCCCCTGTCCACAAATATCCTAATATTGAAGTTATAATGTTGCACTCTTCTATGCAATTATATTCATAAACATCTCAGAGAAACATCAACATTAGTCTCCACATAAATGTCCACACAAAGAACCCCTCTGGAGGGCCTGGCTGGAGCAAAAAAAAAGAATAATATTAAATCCCTTTTATCCTCCTCCTGTGTACTTAACCACTTGCCGACCGTCAACCGCAGGTTGACGGTGACAAGGTGGCTCTCCCAGGCAAATCGCCGTCATCTGACGGCGGCTGCCAGATCGCGCACTGTGAGCGTGCGCGCGCCGCTGGAGGCGCGCCCGCGCGCTCACTGTGTCCGGGGAGGGCCAGGGTGTGGGTGCGGCGGACTCGATCTCCACCGGCTACCCGCGATGCCCCCCCCCTGGAGTGAAAGAACGGAGGTCCTTGTAAGTAAACACGGACCTCCGTTCTGTGAGGGGGGGAAGGGCTGTGATCACAGTCTCCCTCTACATGGAAGCTGTGATCACTTCCCTTCCCCAGCCAGGGCAGCCCCCATACAGTTGGAACACGCCCAGGGAACACAGTTAACCCTTAGAGCGCCCCCTGCAGGTTAACCCCTTCACTGCCAATGGCATTTACACAGTAATCAGTGCATTTTTATAGCACTGATCTCTGTATAAATGCCAATGGTCCCAAAAAAGTGTCAAAATGTTCCGACATGTCCGCCCCAATATCGCAGTACCGCTAAAAATCGCAGATCGCCGCCATTACTAGTAAAAAATAAATAAAAACCCCAGAAATGAATTCCCATCGTCCGTAAACGCGGCCACTTTTGCGCAAACCAATCAATAAACGCCAATTGCGATTTTTTTTATCACAAATATGAGGAAGAATATAAATCGGCCAAAACCGATGAAAAAAAATGTTTTTCTATATTTTTTTTTTTTTGTATTTTAGCAAAAAGTAAGAAATTTGGGTTTTTTTGCAAAATTGACGCTCTTCTTTTGTTTATAGCAGCGATCAGAAATGACGCAGCGGTGATCAAATACCACCAAAAGAAAGCTCTATTTGTGGGGAAAAAAAGACGCAAATTTAGTTCGGGTACAATGTCGCACGACCGCGCAATTTTCAGTTAAAGCGACGCAGTGCCGAATCGCAAAAGGGGCTCTGGTCAGGAAGGGGGCAAATCCTTCCGGGGCTGAAGTGGTTAAGGGGCTATATTTGCCAGCAAGTTTTTTTCAGAAACAGCAAGTGTCCAGTGAAAAATATTTCCTACTGTGCAGGTTTTTTTCAATTCTTATTTGCCAATACACCTCGTGTCCTCTGGCCCCCTTAAGTTATGTACTCACCAGAAATACGTTCTTTATCGCTTATATTCAATGTGGCCTGTTGTCTGCCTGGATACCGTCTTTGAAATTCCTCCCTCCTCCCTCCGGGTGATCAAAGTACTTCCTTAGTGTCTACCGCTTGTGGATATGTGCATACAAGAGACAAGGAGCTACCACACCGCAAAACCATTTTTTTATTAGCACACCCCCTCCCTTAAAATATGCTTACATCACACAAATAAAAACAGCGCATTGATATTCATGGTACATCACCGGCTGCTGATGGCTGGCTGTCAGATCAAAGCCGTGTGGTCACGCCCTGATGCATTTCGTACTTCCGTCTTTGCCAAAGGGCGCGTCCACACAGCACGCCTCATGCACACAGAACGTTTTTTGACTGTTTTACAGTAGCTGTTTTTAGCTGCAGACGTTATTTTCTACAGTCAATAAACCCCCCAGCATGTTATCCTATGTGTTTATGCACACATAGGCTGTTTTTAGCTGGGGCGTTTTTGAGCTGTAAAAAAACCCCAAGACCAGTGGGTTCTGAGAGACGTTTTTCAGCTGTAAAAACGTTAAAACGCGCAAAAACGTGGCTAAACATCGATCCCCAATGTTTTTGGATGTTTTAGATCAATTGAGGAAAAAAAAAACAAAAACACTGGCGCTTCAAAAACGTGGAAAAATGCCGGTAATATAACGGTAATCCCAGTATAGATTATACAGTGGGAGCAGTGTTGCCAACCTCCCGCAGCGTTTTTTACTGGCAAAACATGGAAAATTTACTGGCGGAGCACATATTTTACTGGCAACCTGAAAAATAACTGAACTCCTATTAAAAACTAAGACAATTGATATTTAAACACAACATGGAAACGCTGACAATACCCATATCAAGTAGTTTGCCTGGTTTACACTTAAAAAGTCAGCACAGCATGACAAATTATCAGACCTTGATATCTATAGACAGTTGTAAAAATCACTGATTTTTACAAACTGTCAGTAAATTTACTGGCGGTTGGCAACACTGAGTGGGAGTAAATAGTGGACTTAGAAATAAGTCTTTATCCAACCCACTCATAAGCTTGAATCAACACATAGAAGTGTTCAAAAACCTGGTATTGAAGGACTTAGGAAAAGTGGAGCCAAAAAAAAGGGAGTGAATCCGAGATATATACAAGAAGGAATAAAAGCATTGGAGAAAAGGAAAGACGTAATTATAAGACCGGCAGATAAAGGAGGAGGGGTGGTAAAAATGGAAAAAACGTTCTACCACACCCAGTTAGAACAAATGCTAGCGGGTGAACAAACCTATACAAAAC
>BLSH010216382.1:587404-613140 GCA_018402905.1 Glandirana rugosa | reverse complement strand
ACCCCCCCCCCCCCCCCCCAAAAAAAGTATCCTGTTCCTTCAAAGTATGAATAACAGCACAGTGCTTGTGCTATGTAATTTGTCCTTTTCTATGATCTAAAATACCTGGTGGATCCTGCCTGGTGCTGCCTCCCCCTCTGTAAACTGCCCACATTTATCATGGCTGCTGAGCCCTGATACGGTGGTCAGTTTACGTGCCTCCATTATCTGCAGCTCTCCTTGCTCCCTCTCTTCCCTTTCCTCCTTGCCTGTCAGCTAGTCTCTCCTGATATGTTCCCTGACCCTCCCCTCCTGTAGCTAAAATAACGTTGTTATTTTCAGACAATCCCGTGTTAGATAACGTTATGTGCTTTATAAAAAGTATGCAGATTTATACCTTATTTCAGAGCGCTGCTCAGGGCTCATGTGACCACTGCTGCTCTCCTCCTTTCCTCCCGGCTGACGTCAGTGGGGGATTCTCAGCCCCTCCTGCTGTAGTTGTCAGATCAGGAGAGGAAAGCGGTAGGCAGTCACGTGAGCGCCAAGCAGCATTCTGAAATAAGGTACAAATCGGCATATTTTTTATAAGCACATACACTGGAGCACATAACATTATCTAATACAGGGGATTATATGAACATAACAAAGTGGCTTTACAACCACTTTAAGCCAGGAATACATGGATCGAAATTCGTACGGTTTAGCAGGGACTGGTCAAGATTTGATCCATGTATGTACAGGCTGATTGTACCCAAGCTGAGCCATCAATCAATTTGGGTAGAACCAGTTGTTGGATTTTTTTTACATGCTATTACTGCCTGTGACTATAGCTGCTAGCAGTAATCGTTGTGTTCTGCTGGCCAGGAGGGCTCCCCGCACCCCTCCTGCAGGCAGAACACAGTCAGTACCTTTCTGTGGTGCAAAGAAAGGAAATTGAATCATCTATGGGTTGCCTTAGTATGAAATCCCTCATTAAAAATAGCAGTGCCTTACATGCACCCTGTATTGAAAGTTCTGGATGCACCGTTATGCCTTCTGATCCACCTTACAACCATTTTACACTTCTGTGTAAACACTCCTGTGTTTTCAGCCTTATAGCTGTATATCTGCAGTGTTAAAGCTGCTAGTGTCATAAAGTTTACTGTGAGATTTGGTTGATGTTACTACTGTTTTGTTCACTGTTCTCCTTGCTGGAGGGGGAGCTGTACCTTGGACCTTCAGTGCAAGGATCTCCCTGCTTCTTCTTTATCCTTTCTGTGGATCTGTGCTTTCTTCACCAATCCAGTCTCTTCTTAAGTATTACTCCACCAGTCATTGGGGTTCAGCCCTAACATGAGGAAGCAAAGCCACATTGACATAGATACACAGTATAGAATAAGACATGGTAAGTCAGCAATGGGAAAGAGATCAGCTGTACAGAGACTATAGGCTATTGATGGTGAACCTTGGCACCCCAGATGTTTTGGAACTACATTTCCCATGATGCTCATGCACTCTGCAGTGTAGTTGAGCATCATGAGAAATGTACTTCCAAAACATCTGGGGTGCCAAGGTTCACCATCACTGCAATAGGCAATACTGGTGACCAAACCTTTTCCCACAGCTTGCCTTTTGTGAGCACACCTTCAACAGCCCAGGTATTTTTCAATAAACACGCCAAGTAAACCTTTTGTGTACATTTTATGAAACAACTTTATTTGGGTCAAAATGCAATTACAATATAGATGGTCCACTTAGATCAATACATTGTTTACATAATATGCATTTAATAGTAACTACACCATTTGTGCTTGGATTTAGCCAAAAGTACAGCAAAATGAACAACAAATCAATGGACTAGGTCGATCACATCATCTATGATGCCCTGGGTTAGTATTAAGAACTAGTAGATTCATTACTTACTTATAAACTCTTCATTATTGATATGTTTTTATTTAAAAAGATCAAAAACATGGACCACAAAACCAATGGCAGCCAGTCGCCACAAGGCCAGATTAAAAACGACATTGTTGATGAAAATGCAACAGAAGCTCTTTATTTCTGTATAAATACCTCACATGGTCTTTGGACATGGCAATTTCATTATTCTGTGATCCAGACACTAAAAGACCCAGTTCCAAGATACAGCAATAAGGTTGTATTGCACCAGCTTACAGTAAAAAGGGCAGCTAATATTTAATGAGAGCACAGTTCAAAACATGAAGATGTTAAACCAGTGGAGGCAGCCATTTTGGAAGCTGGCTACAAAGTTTTGAGACTGTGGCCTATTAATTTATTAGGGACAGCTGCAAGAACATACCTTCCAACCTTCTTAGAAGGGTTAGAGGTACACACCTTCATGTTCAAACTTCATAGGGGAAAAGCACACTCCACTACTACAACCCTAGTTACGAGGATCAATGAGAATTCACATGCAAAAAAAAGATTGGTTAAAGCCCAAATCCATGTTTTCTAAGCCCCTCCTTTAAGTATCTTCCATGATAAAAATCTCAGTTTACACATACCTTAAATCTTGCAGTCTTTTGGTGATATTCATAGGTTCTTCTAATGGTGGTTGAGTGGTCCTCACTCCTGTACAGTGCGACTTGCATAATGACATGTGAGTACTGTGTTGTCCTAGAGTACATTGAACCCAGGCCGGGTGATGTTCTTGAAGGGTTGGGCCCACAGGAAAGGTTAAATGATGCTGGTCATTAATGCATAGTGAAATGTATTATTGAATGCAAGCAGAGTAAGTATCTGCAATTGACATGGTATCAGTATTTTGCAATTCTCTGTACAAAGATTTCAGATTGGGAGAAGAGACCCAGCAGTCAGTATTTATGTGCTAACAAGGAGCATGCTTCTATGAGTAGAGAGCAGAATAAAAAAGATGAGCTTGCCGGTCTGCTGCTTCTCTTTCATTGGCCAGTCACAGGCTGGTGAAAGTAGAAGACCTATAAGTGTTACTTAACTGCTGCACAGATGAATCAGGTCTTCTGCCCAGCAAGACAGGACTTGTATAAATCACAAGACTGGATCGACAGAAATGCAAATCAAAACAGCTTCAATATATGAATTTAATCTGCATTTAGCTGTTTGCCTGGAGTTCAGTTCCTAACACATTGATGATTTTTTTTCCACCTATACTGATGTTTATATGAGACCAAATAGAGCAGCCAATGTCAATGAGGGTTCCATGGAACCCCAAATGGGATTCCTTGAGCAGAGACTGATTGACCTCCCATCTGATGGTGTCGGCATAGTTCCAAAGTCAGTGCCACTTGGCAGGGCCAGATGCATGAGCTTTTTAACTGTCTGTAAAGGTGGCATTCTGACCATCTCTGTACGGGGTATTTTTTCTCACTGTCCACCAATAAATTGTTTTTTTTTTCAAGAGTTCCCAGAGGCCTGAAAATTATTTCAAGGGTTCCTCTGGGGTAAAAATGTGAGAAAAGCTGTAATAGATGGATGACGGAGATGGGAGGGATACAGGGATTCCCTAAACCAGGGAAATTTGGGACATATAGGACAATACTTCTCAGATGAAATTGTAACCACGGAGAATAAAGAGGGGTTCAACTATCCAAGAAGCTATGAGTTATTGGGCCCAAATGTAATTGGGGTGCCCAGTTATTACTTGGTTGGTTAATAATAGTATGTTGAGGCTTCACTTATTAAAGTGTCAAGTGATGTGGGATAAGATGAAATGAAGTGAACCTGGGTCTGATTTAACACAGTGTGGAGGTGAAGTGAACCTGTTTGCACTCAAACATCCAATAATGTGCAGAAGAATATAAAACATTGAGCTTTTTTTCACCAGATTTTTGAAGTGTACATAGGTTTAGTTCACCTCACACCAAATTTAACCAGGTCTGCTCTGTGAATACTAAATCAGCCTATCTCTAACTCACAATGGTTCTTCCTGCCAATAAGGACACGTATTTTTCATTGAGTTTTCAGTGTAAAACAAGACATTTATTTCCTAATATAATGAATGTCGACACATTTCACGGGCCTTCAAATATCCCATTCATCAGGTCTAAAACAACAATACATTTTAAATCAGTAATTTAAACAATAATTTTTTAGCCCTTATTGTAGTTTTAGCCCTGCTGAATGGGGCATTTGAAGGCTCATGAAACACATTGGCATTCATTATATTAGGAAATAAATGTCTTGTTTTACACTTAGAACAAATGTTCTGACCTCCACCTCGGTGGCCTTTTTTGTTTTGCGTTTCGTGCTGTTTTGCTGGGGATATTGTTCTTCCTTTCATAGACTCTACTAAAAAGGAACCTAACACAGTGTTTGGATCCAGAACATCCCATCTACAGATCCACAATTATAGTAGATACAGATCTTGGTAAGAATGCCCTCTGTTAAGTTCTAGGTCTGTGGAAAGGTCATGTAGACTGTGGCTTTGGTAATCACATGCAGACTCACCCTGCAGTATTACATGTTGGCCCTAACTCTTTCACGAGCATAGGTCCGGGATGCCTAGAGACCCTAGCCAAATTTGACAGTATCAGCATGTGTTGGTTACCTTAACAATACTTTTATGACAAACTTGCATACCTCAATCATTTTTATATAATTTTTTTAAAGCCACATAAGGCCTTTGTTGGTACACTATTTTAACAAAAACCCTGTTTTATTAAGCAGGAAGCTGTGCTTCCTTCATATCAGTGCTGTGCCTTTCCCATCCCCTTACCTCTGCAAGTCTATCAGACAAGGTGTATCTGGCTCAACACAACAGACCGTTTGACATGAAACATGGTAACCAGAGACCATTTAATATCTGCCTTGACCTTAGTTTAATTGCAGTAGCTCTAGAGCAGCAGTTTTTCTACTCATGTACAAAAGAATTTTGCCTACTTGGTATAATCATGATAATCATAGGTGCGCGCAGCCTATTGCATTTGGATTTGCACCCCAAAGCTCAAACACACATGCATGTGTGTGTCTATATATAGGGCCCTGGCACATTGATCTCCCTGCCGCCACAGTAAAAGAGGAGTGCGTAAGTACTTCTCTTATGGCAGAGCCGGTAAGAGGGAGATCTTTCCCATCTCCCCACTGCTACACAGAATGACAATGCTAATGCGCACTACGTGATTAGGGTGTGGCCAGTCACACCCAGCACACCCTGTGCATACGCCTATGAATGATATTGTTATTTGGTAATGTTGATATGTGCCTTACAGATTTATGTTTAATGTGAGTTTTAAAAATAGGCCCACTTTAACATATCATATTGTACAGATGCCAACAGTGGCGTTCATGGTCATCAAAGACCCCTGTGCATGTAGAATTTTTGGCCCCTCTATTAAACTATTGCCCAAGTGCAAACACGTATTCACTCTGTTTAGATAGATACACACATGCAGGTAAAGAGCAACCTTTTTGATTGCCGGAATTCTCTGGCTGGGGTCAGACAGAACACTGCTCATAACCAAGCACCCACCTGGACCACATCTATTACAAATGGACCCCTACTTCCCAGGGCTTCCTTGTGCAGATGCACAGTTTGCACCAATGGCATGTTCTCCTTAGGTATCAGTGATATACCTGGGCCTGTTCATAGCCACACATATCAAAATCATTAAGTCCAAGGTCCTATTTAATCTCTGACTCCTAGCCCCCATAAATAAGCAGCACACTCTGCCATGAACATTGGCTTGTCTTCTTCCTCCTCTGCTTAGGTGTTGCACTTTTATTGTGCTTTAGTTAAACACATACATATTTTTGTGCTCTTAATGTATACATATACAATTATATATCTATATTTATATTCCCTGGAGAGTAGCTACAGTATACCATAGACTGTAAACATATACCACAGTAACTTGGTCATCAATTCACACATACAGTGGAGATCACAACTCATCAGATATACATTGGGTGATGCTGATGTCTGCTTCTGAAAGATTGGTAAAAGTACAAAGACTTCACAAGTGTTCCTAACCTACCAGAAAAAAAGATCCATATTGACATGGGTGTTATTGGGTTCACAAGCACAGATTTCAATGCACTAGAATTTGAGTCTGGAAAAGCTCTCAAGTTCCCAAGGTAAGTAGTTCCATATACACATGTCCCCATTTACGCTGGATGAAAAACATTGTGAGTTTCGCATATAGAAATACCCAAAACTACAACGAATAGTTCAACTCTGCACAATGATACGGCATATATGGTTACAGTACAGCATCTGTTTCATTTAATTGTTAAAAAGTTATAGTATGGAGCAAATAGTAACAGTGTCCAACCATACTGTATAGGAACATGCGAAAAGAAAACAAATGCAGGCAAAATAGGAGTAACATCAAACACGCAACTTCTGAGAATAATGTAGCATGCGGGAGTCGAGGGAAAGGTACAGTTAATAGCACAATAAAATTAGCATTTTTTGTCACATTATAGGGTGTCTAGGTAAAACACAATGAACTGGTATTTTCTACATTACTGATCTTCACCGTTTCCTATACGTACTAGAATACCATGATCCACCATTTGTACTGTGGCAGGTTTCAAGTAACTGCACCGAATTTGAAAAACACTGTATCATTCCTCCCGGAATTAGACCTTGTCAAGGTGTCTGTGGTCGGCACAGAAGAACACATTAAATCTGGTTGGCAAAAGATGTTGGACCGGTTTGGTTATACCGTGACTGGTTATAGTTTTGTTGTCCAATTCCACCGGGCTGTCCAAAACTTGGCTGCTGGCCGAAGCCTCCTTGTGGTTGATTATAGGGTGGAGTTGGTCCATAGGGGTCTTGATTGTATCCACCCTGGTTTAAAGATTGGCTACCAGACTGTTTCTCCACGGGGTCTTGGGGATATCTACTCCCAGAAGCGTGCCAGCCTGTCTCCTTAAAGACAAACCATATGTTTCCAGCCCACAAAATAAAATTCAGGAATCCAAACACCTGAAAGTAAAAAAATGAAACTGTATAAATAAGGCAAAGTATACACTTATAAGGGAGCATTGAACTAGAAATTTCAACCATGATTATTATTTATAAGCATCTCATATTTTGTGAATATATTTTACTATTGTAAAGAAATAAAAGATACAATGAGGTTTGTTGAAAATCTCCATAATGACCAGTTGATATTGCTTAGCAAAATTTTTGTGCATTTAAATGGAATGTATACTGGTATTGTATTTTAGTTTCTAGTTATGGTTAGGGGTACAAAAATTTATATTTTAGAAAATGTTTTTTATTTTATTTTTATTCAGGTGATTATGACATATCAAATGTTAATATTTTGAATTCTGCTTTTGCACCAGCAGGTGGAGCTTTAGGCTATGTAACACATTTTCCATTCTCTTTTTTGCTTCTTTGATGTGAAGCATGTTGTTTAAGCTGGTCACATCCTCAGATACAAGACTCACTGAAGGACTGTAATAAATTGGTTTTGTAAAAAAAAGTTTCAGACTGACCTAAGTCTCAAATTAGGCAGCTTCTGCTATGCTGTCTCCTTATCTAACCCATAGTACTCCATGAATCCTTTTTTTATGTATGAAATGGCAAATAGCAGATTTTATTTAAAGTGAACCTCTACTGGGTAAAAGAGTAGTGAACGAACTCGAAGACTATATGGACAGATGCTTTTGGACAACTGGCCATCATAACCTATATGAGCTTGTTGAACATCTCATTCCAAATCCATGGCCATTAATATGGAGTTTTCCCCTCCCCCTACGTGGCTATAGCAGTCTCCAATTTCATGGGGTGGCTTTCAACAACATTTTGCTCCATCCCACAGGTGTTCAGTAAGGATGAGGTCTGGCCTCTGTGGAAGCCACTTGAGTTCCTCCACACTAAAACTCATCAAACCATGTCCTTATGGTGCTGGCTTTGTCCACAGCAGCATGGTCATGCTGGAATAGAAAAGGGCCTTTCCCAAACTATTGCCAGAAAGTTGGAAGCATACACTTGTCTAAATTATAATTGTATGCTGTGCAATTACCTCTGCCATTCACAGAAAACACCTAAACTCAATGATTTGGAGAAACGTCCACATACTTTTGGTCATATAGTATGTGTGATGGTAAGGTTTCCACAAGCCTTTGGCTATAGAGTAGAATACCTAATATCAGAAGCACAATGACTCTTGCACACAGACATAATACTCTACTGATGTTTATATGTAGGGTGATAGGATCTACAGTTATGATTCTAAACACCGCTCAAAAGAAGGGGACGTTTACATTAAAATACCACATGGAAATGGCAAGAATTTATCAAGCTGTTACGGAAGGGTCCCATTGACTTCAACTGACATGTGTGGCAAGTAGCACCACATGCCAAATACAACATGCTGTATAAAATTTGCCGAATTATAATGCAGCTGCGGCAATGTGTGCAAACCTGAGCATGCTAAGACAATGCATGATTGTAGGAAGGTGGTCAGGGGGCAGGAAATTCAAGATCGACCACCTGTTTTTACTATTTCTTTGCTGCCAGTGTCAGCGAGACCAAAAAGGTAACCTCCATTCATCAAATCTTTGGCTTGATTTGTGTCAGGGATTCTTTAAATTGGACTGGAATTCTTTCTCTTACAACTAACAGCATTTCCAGCTCTAATTAGAAGAATGCATCAGCTCACCAATGGGAATTATTCTGACTGCTGTTGACGGAGTTAAGGAACGTTTTTCCCTCTGGGAGGATAAACTGTCAGCAGCGATGTTGTTTTTTGATTTTCCTTATTTCTGGATCAACAGCATCAAACTAAGAATTATGAGGACTTTGTGAAGCATCAACTATTTTATTATATCATAAACTAAATATAGTACAATATAAATGTACAGAAGGTTTGCAAAGGAACAGCCAAACTTCTTCTACCCTTTGTAAATCATTGGGCAGCTTTATAAAAATGTTACTTTAGGTGATGTAGCAACCACACAAAAATCTGTCTTTTTTATGGCGTTTTGAGAAAAACTGGAATATGATTGGTTATCAATGTAGCACTCCCTAGCTGTGTTGCTAGAGTGCTAGGATTTTTGTTTTGTTAGTGTAGGTAAATTCAGGTTTGGCTGGCAACCAAGCTTGTGTGTTTTTCTGGGTCAGGATTTGAGTGACTCACAGGCAGCATCTCTGAGACCTCCTCCTACTTCTGGAACCTGCTGTAAACTTCCAGAAGAATGGGTGTGGAGGTAAGGAGGAGCTGCCTCGAGTATTCTGAGGCCCCTGACCAATCCCCAACAGATGGTTTGGCAGGGGGCAGGCCCCCTCAAATACTCAGGGTCAGCCCAGATGGGGCAGTGGAGTTTGGGTGGAAGCTGGAGATGGAGTGTTAGGTTGTCAGTGGCCCTTGAGGGTAGCCCCCTAGTCTGGGGAGTGACCTCGGGCCTGGGCTTGGGTGCATAAGGGACCCTCTTCACGACACACAGAGGTGTCCTGACTGGAGGCACGGGAGCATATGGAGTACAGCAGAACACTGCTGGGCAAATCTCCAGAGAAGAAGACAGCAAGGAGGGCTGGTGAGTGATACAGTCAGAGAGGACTGAGAGGCATGCCTGAGAGAACTGGGTGGAAGCAGTCTGGGATGGATGCAGAGTTAGTCTGGAATGACTGTGGAGTATTTGCCTTCGAAGGCTAGAGAAAGGGGCAGCTGCAGCCAGGTGGGCTGGCAGTGCCTGAAGAGGCGGTGCTGGGATAGTAGCCACAAGAGGAGGACAGCTGGGCACTAGGATGTGCTACCCAAAAAAGGGGCCTGCGGTTCCTGCCTGGAAAGGGCATTTGCTACTGATCTGACTGAGCCTTTGTCAGTTCATCCAAACAGTGCCAGCTGATCCTGGGAGTTGTAGCTCTACAAGCACAATTTGTGCTGGAGAAGGAAGAAGGAGAAGTGTATATACAGGCTGTATATAGTTGTGTCCCTGAAGAGTTCTACTGCTTTGATCAAGTGGACATCCCATAATATCCCAATCCCTATCCAAGTTTATTCCCCTCAATAAAATATAAAAACGAAGCACTGGACTGTTCTTCTGACTCAAGTGGGCTGTGAAGATGTGGTCTGCCTTGCTGTGCAGGGTGGGGGATCCCCTTCTACTTGCGGCTCCTTAGGGGGTGCCCTACACCAATATAGGCACTTCATTCTACCACTAATTCTAAATAATTTTAAGGTCATAGCAGATGTTCCTTAATGAGCCTTAAATAAATAATAATAAACCTATACACAGAACGCCTGGTTAGCGCTTGCATCGTCGCTCCTACAGAGAGAGTATGTTTTATCTCCGCCAGAGAACACCCCAATAAAATAAAGCGTTTATCAGCTTTGCGCTGTCCTGCGGAGATGGTGTATAGTGTCACCTTTCAAGTTCAAATTGAATTTGGTGATGAATGAAGATGTGAGTGACTCCCTCATCTATTATTCATCTCCCTGGTACATCTGTCACACGCCTGGCATTTATATTCAAATTATTGAGTGTCACAGGAAAATGTAATCTTAAATGCTTTTTAGATTAAATTTCTAGACTGTATGTGTTCTAGGGGGGATTATAATTAGTTAACCTTGGCACCGCATGATTTATTGTGCCTAACCCAATTCAGCGACTCCAGAAATGTAGAATGTTCCTATATCTGGATAAAATATTTTCTTTAAAGGCGCTGAAATATTTGTGTAGTAATGATGTTTGGGACAAGAGCCAAATAAATTCCTGGCATCTAAAATGTTTTTCTAAGCAATTAGCCCCACTGCCTGTCAAAATGTATGGCCCCTTTCACACTGCTCTGTAGCAAAAGTGAATCTTTACTGCGATTTTGCTGTTTCAGGCTAGGTTCACACTGGTGTGATGCGTGAACCACTGCGATTCCTGTGCGGGTTCCCGCATCGCATCTGACACGCAATCAGTCCACACTGCTCACTGTGAACCGCTGCGGGAGTCAACATAAAGTTAATGACACCCCCAAATCGTTTCGCAGAACGCAGTGCGAAATGTGAAATCAGATGCAATCGGATCACATGGGTCTAAACACTCATGTGATTCCAGTGCGGACAAAAAAAAGGTCCTGCATCATTTTGGTGCGAAAGCAATGCGATTTCAGCCATACAAACTGTATGGTTGAATCGCATGTGATGTGCACAGCAATGCGGAATCACATGTCTGGCATCGCATAAGTGTGAACCCAGCCCCAGATGTGTTTCCTGTGAGTTTCTGGTGCATTTTTGGGTTGCCTGTACCTTTGAAAAATGGACACGTGGTTCAAAAGCACACCAAAGATGCAAACCGCAATTTTACTGCGATTCCCATTCATTTCAATGGGGAGCTGTGTTTTCGGTGCTGTTTTCAAAACCGCACCAAAGATGCAGCATGCAGGACTTTCCAAAACGCACCGCACCCATAACGCAGTGATGTGAAGAGTCCCATAGGATTTAAAGGGAAACATTTTTCTTGTATTTTTATTGCAAGGTAAAAATACAGGAAAAATGTATCAGTGTGAAAGGGCCCTATAACATGATGAAATATTGTGCGAGTAGATGCGGCTGAACACCAAGTTGTACTTGCTTTTAGGACCATATGCAGTCAGGGAAGTATGCCAGGAACAAAGGTGATCTGCATTCTGAAAATAGATCCTGGAACACATAGGGCCCTAAACACGGGCACCACTCAATACAGCATAGACTTTGCCAGGCTGCAGGTCAAGACAAAGCTCACGTCAGTTGGGCGAAATGAATTGATGTCACAGCGCATGTGACCCGGAACTTCACTCGCATCCAGCGGTGTCTAAACAACTATCCGCCCCAAGCATATATGCGAGTACCATGGAACGGCTGCCGGCCCCACCTGCAAGTGCCTATCGGGCACAAGGCTTGACAGAGTACTGTCTGCCGCAGCCAATCCCGGCACGGACACATCAGGGTTGCAAGAAGGAGGACATACACAGAGGATTATCCACATTGGAGCTTCAACAACAGCCTAGCACAGGACTGACCACAGAGTGACCGGTGAGATTGTTCCATGGGATCACGGGACCATGGGAGATATAACTTTACTGCATATACTGTACAGACTGATTTTACTGATATACTGCTGTGAGTTTAGTAACACTTTCAAGTCTCTACTCATAAATCCTAGAGCAGATCTTAAAGCAGATACACCCACAAGCTTGATTCTCTTGATAGAGAAGCTCAGCAATCAGTCCAGGGATGCCCCGGGCAAGCAGCCCTCTGAAGCTCGGTGATCCATCCGAAGAAAGACAGTCTGCTCTGGGCTTCAGTCTCTTTACCACCCTCCCAGACCAGCTTCTGGACACACCTCCCAGGGATTGCCCAGGACTTAGTAAATATTCAGGCCAGTCATTTGAATTTGCCACCCTAAGCTCTGGAAGCTTCTCCCAGAGGCAGGGGAATACAATCAAACTTCCAGCCTGTGAAACCATGACCAGACCAAAGCAAAAGATCACTGATCTTCTGATTACAGAGAAAACCAAGAACTAAATTTACCTAGCATCTATACTGGGAGGGTGCTATACACAGCTCTGCCACACAGCATAGCCAGGTGGGTGATGCTACTCTCTCTGTTCCAGTACAGGAATACAGTGATATTATCTTTTTTACACTCAGCCTGCTGAATTGGACAGTAAGGCCCCTTTACACCAGCAAACTGATTGGGTCCGCCTGTCCGTTTTTCATGCAGACCTGATTGGGCCACTCATTGTTCTCTATGGGGCATCAGATGTCAGGGGGCATATGTCTGCGGTCACCTGCCGGCATCCGCTCTGGCCTGCTAAAAAGAGACGGATCGGATGACAATCGGGTGGAAATGGAGATGCAGTCCGTTTCCTTCCAACCGCCCCCTAGAGAACAGCGGGCTGAGTTCATGTCCGCTCTGCATAGCAGAGCAGGCATGGACCTGTAATCCGCCTGCTTAGTGAGGATCAGTGGACAGATTCCCCGCTGAGCAGATTCCACCCCCATGTGAAAGGGGCCTAAAGGAGCAGCAGCTGACTGATGAGGTCATCTCTCAGCTCACTCTGCTCTCATCCTGTCAGCTTGTTCTTTGGCAGCACATTGACATACAGCATATCTGAGCCCCTTCTTCTCCCTGCCTAAGTGCTGCTTTACAGGGATTTGCAAGAAGCTATTACCAAGGGGCAGGTACTCAATAACGGTTGTGTAAGCATATTACTGTACATTTTTTAACTGCTTAAAGGAGAAGTACAGCCAAAGCTCGTTTGGCTGTACTTCTCCTATGGATCACAGGAATGCACTCCTGTGACCCGTTTTCAGCAGAGAGTGGGCTGAAGTCCACTCTCTGCTAATGTCATAGAAGTCAGTGCAGGCTCCACGTCATCACGACCACGGAGTCAGGATCCACCCCAGATCCCTGGACCGACACCCGGCTCAGCCTCTCAGCAAGCTGCTGAGAGCCTGAGCTGGCCATCCGCACCACAGCTCAATGCTCCAGTGAGTAAGGAGGGGGCAGAGCAGAGGGCCCCACCGACTCTCTGCTTGGGAAGCTGTGAGAACTGAGTGATCAGCGGTGTTAAATCGTTTGATTCTCACTGTTAGAGGCGCCGGGGGACAGATGCAGCATCAGACTGGTGCTGCATCCAACTAAGTAAATATACAGTCAGGTCCATAAATATTGGGACATTGACACAATTCTAATATTTTTAGCTCTATACACCACCACAATGGATTTGAAATGAAACAAACAAGATGTGCTTTAACTGCAGACTTTCAGCTTTAATTTGAGGGTATTTACATCCAAATCAGGTGAACGGTGTAGGAATTACAACAGTTTGTATATGTGCATCCCACTTTTTAAGGGACCAAAATCAATTACAGGCTGAACTATGGAACGCATAGACATCCCCAGACGCTGGGTTTCATCCCTGGTGATGCTCTGCCAGGCCTCTACTGCAACTGTCTTCAGTTCCTGCATGTTCTTGGGGCATTTTCCCTTCAGTTTTGTCTTCAGCAAGTGAAATGCATGCTCAATCGGATTCAGGTCAGGTGATTGACTTGGCCATTGCATAACATTCCACTTCTTTCCCTTAAAAAACTCTTTGGTTGCTTTCGCAGTATGCTTTGGGTCATTATCCATCTGCACTGTGAACCGCCGTCCAATGAGTTCTGAAGCATTTGGCTGAATATGAGCAGATAATATTGCCTGAAACACTTCAGAATTCATCCTGTTGCTTTTGTCAGCAGTCACATAATCAATAAATACAAGAGAACCAGTACCATTGGCAGCCATACATGCCCACGCCATGACACTACCACCACCATGCTTCACTGATGAGGTGGTATGCTTTGGATCATGAGCAGTTCCTTTCCTTCTCCATACTCTTCTCTTCCATCACTCTGGTACAAGTTGATCTTGGTCTCATCTGTCCATAGGATGTTGTTCCAGAACTATGAAGGCTTTTTTAGATGTTGTTTGGCAAACTCTAATCTGGCCTTCCTGTGAGGCTCACCAATGGTTTACATCTTGTGGTGAACCCTTTGTATTCACTCTGGTGAAGTCTTCTCTTGATTGTTGACTTTGACACACATACACCTACCTCCTGGAGAGTGTTCTTGATCTGGCCAACTGTTGTGAAGGGTGTTTTTCTCACCAGGGAAAGAATTCTTCGGTCATCCACCACAGCTGTTTTCCGTGGTCTTCCGGGTCTTTTGGTGTTGCTGAGCTCACTGGTGCATTCTTTCTTTTTAAGGATGTTCCAAACAGTTGATTTGGCCACACCTAATGTTTTTGCTATCTCTCTGATGGGGTTGTTTTGTTTTTTCAACCTAATAGTCAGTCACTGATAGTGACAGCTCTTTGGATCTCATATTGAGAGTTGACAGCAACAGATTCCAAATGCAAATAGCACACTTGAAATGAACTCTGGACCTTTTATTTGCTCCTTGTAAATGGGATAATGAGGGAATAACACACACCTCGCCATGAAACAGCTGAGCAGCCAATTGTCCCATTACATTTGGTCCCTTAAAAAGTGGGAGGCACATATACAAACTGTTGTAATTCCTACACCGTTCACCTGATTTGGATGTAAATACCCTCAAATTAAAGCTGAAAGCCTGCAGTTAAAGCACATCTTGTTTGTTTCATTTCAAATCATGGTGGTGTTTAGAGCCGAAAAGAATAGCATTGTGTCGATGTCCCAATATTTATGGACCTGACTGTAAATCTGCAAGAAAAGCATACCCTATACTTCTGTTTGAAGACATTTTACAGTGCTAAGTCTCCTGTAACATTAGGCCACTTTAGCATGAATGCAGCACATTTCCCATAGACTTTCTATTATGTCCCACATTTGTGGCATGTTTTCTCAAAGCGTACCAAAGATGCAGCGTGTAGGACTTTTGTAGGACCAAAAGCATGGGACATAATAGAAAATCTATGGGAAACTGCAGGTACCCTGCACAAAAATAGATAAACTGTGCTGCAGTGTACAAGTGACCTTAGTGTGGTCTTCTAACAGTGTGCTGTAACACCTGAGCAGTTCTTAAGAGACATATGGAAGCCTCTAACAGTCTCTGGCTAGTCATGTAGACAGTTTGTGACAGCCTCTTATTACAGATCAGCAATTATGAAGGTTTCTTGAATCCTCGTGCATTCTTATGGAACAGAGGCAGCAGTAATAGTGGGTTGAATGGGCAAAGCACAAGTTCACAGAAGCAACATGTGTTTTATGATTTGTGGACCTTCCAGTAGCGTCAGTGTATTAAAGTGGAACTAAAATCCCTCAGTCAGCATGAACTATTTTTAATTCTTATGCTGCCAGCATTAGTAAATAGATAGGAAGGTATACTATATTTACTTGTTTAACCACTTGCCGATAGCCTCACGTAGATAGATGGTGGCAATAGTGGCTCCGCAGTTTCCATACGCTGCGTGAGTGTGGCCGCGGGTCAGGGGGACTCGATGTTCGTCGGCGACCCACGATCACCTACTCCAGAGCCAGAACACGGCGGTTTCCCGTTTTGTCAGGGGACATGACACAGATCTACTGATCCCTGTAATCGGGATCAGTTAGATCTGTCATGCCCCTGTCAGCCCAGCCCCCACACAGTTAGAACACGCCCAGGGAACACACTTAACCCCTTGATTGCCGCCTACAGGTTAACCCCTTCCCTGCCAGTGACATTTATACAGTAATAAGTGGCTATTTTTAGCTCTGATCACTGTATAAATGTCAGTGGTCGCAAAAAAGTGTCAAACGTGTCCGATCTGTCCACTGTCGATCTGTCTGATGCACTGGCCAATCACAACCAAAACTTTAAGCTTTACAGCTAACTTTATTTATGTTTAATCTAAAAAAAAACTTGACATTTAGGCCTCATACACATGGGCGTTTTTGACGCCACTTTTTGGCATTTTTTGCAGCTCACCATGTTAGTCAATGGCTCCATAAAAACGACAACATTTTTGAGCTGTAGAGGGCATTGGTGTTAGTGAGCTGAAAGTAGAACCCACGGCTAGCGCGTTCCAGGGCTATAACGCTTTGGCGTTTTTGACGCCGATACCGCAAAACGCTCACTAACGCCGTGCCGACATTAACCGGCGTTTTTGACGCCGACATTTTTAGGTTAAAATATAGCAGAGGAATGTTTTTTTTAAAAAAATAAACAGCGCTCTCTCTAACGCGCATTAATGCTCATTAACGCCGATGCAAAACGCCGAAAAAAAGCACAGATTTTTCCCTGACGTGGGGCCTGACGTGGGGCCGACGTTTTGCTTATTTTTTTACATACGCCCATGTGTATGAGAACTTGAAGTCATATCCATGAGACATGGCATGACAAGGTGGTAATACACTGCTTACAGTCTTTCCCCTCCACCCTCCTGCCATCTGAAACCAACTTACCACTGAAGTATTCAGGCTTGACATGACAGGACTTCGCACTGACGCACACTTGTTCGACGGCTGTTTACAAGCTGTTATAAGTAACAGAACTTCATCAGGATCTATGGCCACTTTTACATCAGAAAGTCCTTTAGCCCAGGCTGATGAGCTTACAAGCCACATGAAGGAGAAGACCACGGTTACGATAAAATCCTAGGAACACAAAAGGAGGTTTATTCAAATATATAAAACTATGTTCAAGGTGCCCCATGTAATTGATAAAAAGACCCAACAAAAGAAACAATTGCAGAAAGAAAGTATTATGGTGCATGAGCCATTCAATGTTTTGTCCTATTTTAGAAAAAAAGAGGTATTTTGCTTGGTTATTAAAGCCCAATTAAAGAATAATTCCAGACATGGGTATGTTATGCATACAGTAGTTATACTGTTTGGACCAATGGACATTGGACATTGCTACTCCAGTGATTTCACACGCTAAGGGGTTGTGAATGGGTGCTTTTCTGCATTGTGAACACAGGAAGTACGCCGCTAGGCATGGGCACCATTCAGAGAATGCTTTGCATTTTCTAAATGAATGCAAAATGTTCTCTGACTGGATGAGGTGGAGAGCGTGGCACCTTGTCCAACGAGAGAACATTTTGCATTCACTCAGAAAATGCAAAGCTTTCTCTGAATGGTGCTAATGCCGAGGGGCGCATCTCCTGTTTTCACAATGCATCAGGCCAGCTGCTCAGCACATGACCCAGGAGCATATAGATCACTGGAGTAGTGGTGTCTACTACAGCGATTTCCAGCTTCCAGAAGCATTGGCCAGGTGTTGTATATAAATAGTTACATAGGTCCAATACAATGCACTATATTACCAAAAGTATTGGGACACTTGCCTTTACACGCACATGAACTTTAATGGCATTAAAGAAAGGGTGGACCAACTCAATATCAAACCCTACGGACTAAGACTGGGATGCCATTAAAGTTCATGTGCGTGTAAAGGCAGGTGTCCCAATACTTTTTGTAATATAGTGTATATATATATATATATATACAAATATATGTATATGTATATATACAGTATCTCACAAAAGTGAGTACACCCTCACATTTTTGTAAATATTTTATTATATCTTTTCATGTGACAACACTGAAGTAATGACACTTTGCTACAATGTAAAGTAGTGAGTGTACAGCTTGTATAACAGTGTAAATTTGCTGTTCTCTGAAAATAATTAAGCACACAGCCATTAATGTTTAAACCGCTGGCAACACAAGTGAGTACACCCCTAAGTGAAACTGTCCAAGTTGGGTACATTTAGCCATTTTCCCTCCCCGGTGTCCAGTGTGTTACAATGTCTCAGGTGTGAATGGGTAGCAGGTGTGCTAAATTTGGTGTTATCACTCTCTCATACTGGTGACATGAAGTTCACATGGCACCTCATGGCAAAGAACTCTCTGAGGAACTGAAAAAAAGAATTGTTGCTCTACATAAAGATGGCCTAGGCTATAAGAAGATTGCCAATACCCTGAAACTGAGCTGCAGCATGGTGGCCATGACCATACAGTGGTTTAACAGGACAGGTTCCACTCAGAACAGGCTTCGCCATGGTCGACCAAAGGAGTTGAGTGCACGCGCTGAGCGTCATATCCAGATGTTGTCTTTGGGAAATAGACGTATGAGTGCTGCCAGCATTGCTGCAGATGTTGAAGGGATGGGAGGGTCAGACTGTCAGTGCTCAGACCATACGCCGCACACTGCATCAAATTGGTCTGCATGGCTGTCGTCCCAGAAGGAAGCCTCTTCTAAAGATGATGCACAAGAACGCCCGCAAACAGTTTGCTGAAGACAAGCAGACTAAGGACACGGATTACTGGAACCATGTCCTGTGGTCTGATGAGACCAAGATAAACTTATTTGGTTCAGATGGTGTCAAGTGGGTGTGGTGGCAACCAGGTGAGGAGTACAAAGACAAGTGTATCTTGCCTACAGTCAAGCATGGTGGTGGAAGTGTCATGGTCTGGGGCTGCATGAGTGCTGCCACCACTGGGGAGCTACAGTTCATTGAGGGAACCATGAATGCCAACATGTACTGTGACATACTGAAGCAGAGCATGATCCCCTCCCTTCGGAGACTGGGCTGCAGGGCAGTATTCCAACATGATAATGACCCCAAACACACCTCCAAGATGACCACTGCCTTGATAAAGAAGCTGAGGGTAAAGGTGATGGACTGGCCAAGCATGTCTCCAGACCTAAACCCTATTGAACATCTGTGGGGCATCCTCAAATGGAAGGTGGAGGAGCGCAAGTTCTCTAACATCCATCAGCTCTGTGATGTCATCATGGAGGAGTGGAAGAGGACTGCAGTGGCAAGTTTGAAGCTCTGGTGAACTCCATGCCCAAGAGGGTTAAGACAGTTCTGGAAAATAATGGTGACCACACAAAATATTGACACTTTGGGCCCATTTTCACTTAGGGGTGTACTCACTTTTGTTGCCAGCAGTTTAGACATTAATGGCTGTGTGTTGAGATATTTTGAGGGGACAGCAAATTTACACTGTTATACAAGCTGTACACTCACTACTTTACATTGGAGCAAAGTGTCATTTCATCAGTGTTGTCACATGAAAATATATAATAAAATATTTACAAAAATGTGAGGGGTGTACTCACTTTTGTGAGATACTGTATATATATATATATTTACATATTGTGATATGAGGATGTTTAGCTCAGTGGTAGATGCTATTTTTGTACAGTGAGTCCATGTCACACAGGTATCATAGTTAAGGGCCTGGTAGCCTACTTTTATTAAAATGGGAAAAGAAAAACTCCATCCAGGATTCCCACGCAGGGGTTTCCACTTCAGTCAGTAAACACAAATAAAAAATACCAAGTCACCTGGCTCTCTGGTCAGCAGTACCTCTGCTTGCTTTGGTCTCCCAGACCACTTGCTATTCATGGTCTCTCATAGCCTATGTGGCAGTACCTTGCTGTTTAGGCCAATATGGCCTCTTGACAGGGTTTTCCCAGTTTCTCCAGCTTGTACCCACCAGAGACTTCTCTCCAGCCCCCCTGGACTCACTGACCTCTGCAGCTTCCTTGGTCTCCAAGACCCTTTCTTGGTCTCCTAGACTCTCAGCGCTGACAGGGTTTTCCCAGTTTCTCCAGCTTGTACCCACCAGAGACTTCTCTCCAGCCCCCCTGGACTCACTGACCTCTGCAGCTTCCTTAGTCTCCAAGACCCTTTCTTGGTCTCCTAGACTCTCAGCGCTGGTCAGATTTTCCCAGTCCTTGGGCATGGAATCCCCCTCACACGGGCTGCAGTCTCTACAGGGTACTCCCAGCTCACCTGACAGGGTCCTGTCTTCAAACAGCTCCAACTCCCACCACCTACTGCTCTCACCAGCCCATCGTTATAAGAGCCAATCTATTCTGGCCCAATTTGTATTAGTATATGTATGTGGTGGCCTCAGCCTGCACCTCTCTGCAAGCCACACCCTGTGACGTGTTTCACCTCGCCCACTGGGGCTTAGTCAGGTAAAGAGCAGGAGCAGGACGGAAGAACTTATACATCATTTGCCATGAAGACCATTTGTGAATAATTGCAGTTATGAGGTGAAGTAATGAAACAGAAATGGGGAAATAAAATGTGAAAATGAAGGGAAGAAAACTGGCAATATACAAAAAGATATTGAAAGATGTGGAATGTATGAAATGAAGAATTAAAAATAAAAAATAAATGATTATAGAAAATATTTTTTTGTAAGTGAAATGAAGAAAAATATAAAAATAGGAAAGAATTTTATGAAAAATAATGAGAAATAACAAAAAAAAACATAAAAAAGAAGTGATGGGAAATATAATAAATTATAACAGTGAAACATTAATAAAGTGATAAATATAAATGAAAGTAGAAAAATAAGAAAAGAGATCTAAAGAGAATGAATCAAACAAGGAATCTATAAAAAAGGCCACTCACTTATTTTTCAGGCCTTTTCTATTGATTCTTTGTTTGATTCAATCTCTTTTTTCCCTATTTGTCTATATTTCTATTTATCACTGTATTACAGTTTCCCTGTTATCATAATTTATCATATTTCCTTTTACTTATTTTTTATATTTTATTTCTTTTTATATATTATATATATATTTCCCTGAATATTTGTTTTCATTTTCCATATATATTTATTTTTTTATTTTTCATTCTCCATTTCATACATTCCACATCTCTCAATATATTTTTTCATTTTTATATATGTATTATCAGTTTTCTTCCCTTCATTTTCACACTTTATTTCCCCATTTCATTTTCATTACTTCACCTCATCACTGCAATTATTCACACATGGGGGTTGATTTATTTAAAAGGCAAATAGACTGTGCACTTTGCAAAGTGTAGTTGCACTCTGCAAGTGAATTTGCTTCAAAGCTTAGTAAATGAGGTAAAGCTTCACTTTTTTTTTTTTGAATACCCAATCACTTGCACAGAAAAAAAAAACCTGCATTTTTGCTTGCACATGATTGGATGATGGAAGTCAGCAGAGCTTTTGCTCATTTACTAAACTCTTGAACAACTGCACTTGCAGAGTGCAACTGCACTTTTCAAAGTGCACAGTATATTTGACTTTAGTAAATCAACCACATGGTCTTCATGGGCAATGATGTTTAAGTTCTTCCATCCTGCTTCTGCCCATTACCTCTATGACTAAGCCCTGATGGGTGGGGCAAAATGCGTCAGTGGTTGCGGCTTACGGAGAGCGGTGCAGGCTGAGGCCGCCACATACATATACTAATACAGGTCAGACGGAGAGGGCGGGGCCTTTTGCTTAAGAGATTTCCTGCTTGTTCTTCCCATCGATCTACAGTGTGGAGCAAAGCAAATACATAAGTCACAGAACTGCAGAAAATAGCAGTGCAAGAGAAATGTATTTAGCCAAAATATTTCAATCTGATCTATAGAATGTTTAAATGGGTTTTATGATGCTTTAAAAAAAAAAAAAAAACAAAGTAAAAAAAAAATCAACATCATCGGTTGCTAAGTATGCTTTTTTTCCAATTCTGCACAAAATCAACCTTAGAGGTCTATTAATAAATTACCACAAAAGATCCATGCAATGTTTACTTGGGATTCACGCATTTTTCTAATGGAATCCATTTAGAAAAATGGGTGAATCTTGTGTGAAATCATGTAAAAGTAGAACCTTTAGTATTTATATTCTCAGCAGCTCCTACCAGTGATGACAACCAGTCATCTGTGCTACATAGAGTGCCAAATGAACACATGCTATGCCACTTGGCATAATGATGTTATGTGAAGCCTCCAGCGCTTTGCAAGCTTCACTGATAGATGTCTTGTGCTGTCTTCTTGCTGTGTCTGATGTTCGTTATCTGTGCTGGGGGGTTCCCATTTACCTTCCTGGCACAGCTGGACAGCGGTGAAAAAACGGAGACATGACTATTTTTAGGCTTACAGATGTCACTATAGAAGTAAAGGTATGGCAACTCGATTCTCAAAAGTGCCACACACTAGAAGGAAAAATCAGCATATAACTGTGGCTTTTCGCTGCTACGTCTATTAACATGGATCACCTGCAGATTTCTACTGAATTCATTAGGGATTATTTATAACTGGGGATGCATCGATACCACCTTTTTCTTTAGCCACAAGTATGAGTAGCAATATTTTTTTAAGTACTAGCCGATACCAATTACCAATACCTATTGCTGGCAGTTAGGGAGATCAAGATGAAGAGGAGGAGCAGGAAGGGGGTGGTCTCCATCATCTATAAGTGTGCTGTGTAACATTACCATCTGGCTGAGGCCAAGTAATGAAGAAACAGCACTCCCAACACTCAGCAGTGCTGGCCCCACAGCTAGGAGGACTATGCTGTCATCCCCACCTACAGCCCTATTTTCTCTTTTTCTTCTAGCACTACAATTGTCCTTTTTGTAATAATTGGTGCCTCTCACCTCCTGCCCCTGAGCCAAGCACCAATCATCTACAGAGTCTTACCTGCATCCCGCATCAGGAGGACATGACAGTGCACAATTTGTGTGCCTGCTCCTCCTGCCCTTCTTCTCCCCCTGAGCACCGCTACCATCTGACTGCTCATGTCCCAGGTGGATGGAGGTAAGTGGCTGCGATGGTTGGGGATCGGCGCTGCTTTCCTTTGGCTGTCAGCGTAGGGTTGCCACCTCATCCCTTTAAAACGGAACGCATATTAATTACACAGGTTTTGTGGCTGATTAAGGTGGTAATTAAACTCACTTGGTGCATAAGCTGCATTAAATTAGCCTCAGAACCTGTGTAATTCATACTTGTTTGGGTTTAAAGGAATGGGGTGGCAACCCTATGTCAGTGGGGAGGAGAAGAGCCTTCTCATCCACATCAGTGTCTGACCCCACAAGTGCGCTTCTGGAAGAATGGTCAAACACTCACATAGACACTCCTATACCTTGTGGACAGCCTTCCCAGAAGAGTGGACGTTGTTATAGCTGCAAAGGGTGGGCCAACTCAATATTGAACCCTACGGACTAAGACTGGAATGCCATCAAAGTTCATGTGTGTGTAAAGGCAGGTGTTTTGGTAATATTGTGTATTTTGAACATTATGTATGGCCCTTTGGTGACATCAGGGGCTGCATTGGAGGCCCCCTTTAGTTCATAAGTTGACGACCACTGGTCTAACTAATGTCTTGGTCTTGTATTTTAAATTACTCATAGACACAGGGGAATTGTTGCCTGATTCAGCCAATCACATTTGAATTGGGAAATTACTAAATATCTCTGGGTATTCTGTCCTATTTGCGGAGAGTATTTTTTTTATAGATTAGATTTAAAATTAAGTCATAGAACTAAAATATACTGATGGGAGCATCCAATGCCTGATGCTTCCTCCACCACTTGAAAGCGTGGAACATAAGCCGGTTCAATTATCCAATAAAGGTATCACTTTAGTTCTTGTATTCTTCTTCTCCCGTTATTAGCATAGATGTTTTGCTCCTCCACTTCCCTATCAGTCCCTTAACCTGATAAAACAAATTAAATATTTATTCATGTGTGCAAGCATTCGCTGTTGTTCACACTAACGACAGAGGACTTTAATTACGGTGCTGGGCTTATTCCAATCCTCTGACATCATAATGAAATCAGACTCTTTGGAGTACAGTGTGAAGCTACCATTAATGAATTAATGAATTCTGTACTGCAGGTCTGCTGGGAACGAGATAAAATGTGAAATAAAGCTTAATACTTAAAGATACTCCACTGATTATTTCAGCATAACCTTTTTGCAGCTTGGGCTCTCGTGCAAAACAACGGCCTTTAGAGTAAATAGTGTTGTGTATTCTTAGTCTGCATTTTTTTTTTCTTTTTGGCTTTTAATGTACTGTAGATGTTTCCCAAATATGAAATAACGGAGGAAAATGTCAACTGAATTTTAAGATGTGGAATTTTTGTTGGCTTGGTCTATTTTTGCTTAAGTAAATCTAAACCCTAACTAGATGACATTTAGATTGATAAAGCACTATGTCTATACTGTTTTCAACATTTTATATCCTTTTTTACATCTAAGTCATGCTGATGTCCTCCAGCGTCTTTAAGTTACTCCCTGCTTCGAAGCACTTGCTTCAGTGTTGACTACACGTCATTATTCAAGACTGGCTTCCTTACCCACTTCAATACTGGGCACTTAAACCCCCTTCCTTCCCGGACCAATTTTCAGCTTTCAGCGCTGTTGCAGTTTGAATGACAATTGCGCGGTCATGCGACACTGTACCCACACAAATAGAGCTTTCTTTTGGTGGTATTTAATCACCCCTGGGTTTTTTTATTTTTTGCGCTATAATTTAAAAAAACGATGCATTTTTCTGCGTTTCTGTTATAAAATTTTGCAAATAAGTAATTTCTCTTCATACATTTCGACCAAAAATGATACTGCTACATTTCTTTGGTAAAAATAACCCAAATCAGAGTTTATTTGGTGTTGGCGGACAGACAGATGTGACGGGGACTGTGACAGATGTGACGGGGACATACAGATGTTTTGGGGACTGTGACAGATGTTTTGTGTATGGTGACAGATGTGACAGGGACATACAGATGTTTTGGGGACTGTGACCAGGGCCGGCTCTACCACTAGGCGGAGTAGGCGGTCGCCTAGGGTGCACTGCTGCCTAGGGGCGCCTGGCCACTGTTGATCTGTCACTGGATGCTCTGCATTGATTCATGCAAAAACTGACACTGTCTGACTGAGATAATGAGATTGTATTATCACATGCCATTTGCAAATGTATATAGAAATAGTGACTGATCGGCCAAATACCCCCCCTCCGCCCCCACCCCCACGTGAGGCTGTATTTGATGGGCACAGGTGAAGCTGTATTTGATGGGTACAGGTGAAGCTGTATATGATGGGCACAGGTGAGGCTGTATTGATTGGCACTGGAGAAGCGGTATTTGATTTGGCGCTGGTGAGGCTGCATTTGATTGGCGCTGATCAGGCTGCAATTCATTGGCGCTGATCAGGCTGGGCAGTGAAAAGGGGGTGGAGTCAGGGGTGGAGCCAGGGGGGGCTGCAAAATTAGGTTTTGCCTAGGGTGTCAAAAATACTTGCACCAGCCCTGACTGTGACAGATGTTTTGTGTATGGTGACAGATGTGACGGGGACATACAGATGTTTTGGGGACTGTGACAGATGTTTTGTGTATGGTGACAGATGTGACGGGGACAGACAGATGTTTTGGGGACTGTGACAGATGTTTTGTGTATGGTGACAGATGTGATTGGGGACATACAGATGTTTTGGGGACTGTTTATGGGGACACTTATATGCATGGGGACAGGGGTATCAGTGTGCTTGGTGCACTGTGTGGGGGGCGATCTGTGAGAGCTTTCTGCATGAAATCCTCATCATGCAGAAAGCTGTCACAGAGCTGAAGCTCCCCAGTG
>BLSH010216382.1:569085-587394 GCA_018402905.1 Glandirana rugosa | reverse complement strand
CCCCCCCCCCCCCCCCCCGCACTGAGCTCTCACTGAGCTCGGCGGGGGGAGAACTGTCACAGAGACGTTTGTCTCTGTTTACAATGTGACGGCTGTGATTGGACACAGCCGTCACATGATCGGGAGGGCCAGTCACTGCGCCCGTATCCCGATCTCTGCTCAGCTGGATCCTGTGATCATAATGATCACAGGATCCAGCAGCATCGCGCCGCGTGGCTCCCGTTCTGCAGGACGTAAATACACGTCCTGTCAGAACGGGGAAGCTCCCACCCAGCTGTATATATACAGTGGCCGGGTGGGAGGTGGTTAAAGTGACAACGGTGGACAATACCTGTGCATTATGTCTCAACACGGCTGCTTGTAGTCAGTGATACAGAAGGACAACTCAGAGTTAGTTATCATCAGTGTCCATTTTGGCAGCAAATTTCAATTATTTTAGTATTAGTCTATTGAATAAAATGCCATGTTAGTTTTAGTCCCATTTTAGTCATCTGCAATTGCTTTAGTTTTAGTCATATTTAGTCGACTAAAATCTGCAGTAAATTTTAGTTGACTAAAATCAAATGGGTTTAGGTAAATTGTACTGCATTATTTAAGCATTTCTCTAGAATTTCCAAACTCATTATATATTCCTGGAGTAAAAAAAATCAAATATTATGTTATTATTTATGGTATTAAGGTTTGAACAAACTCACAGATACAGATTTAGCTGCTCTGGATGGTCTGAAGAGGCCTATAATGCTGCACAGTGGTCTGGACGGTGGTCTATGGAGACCTGTAATGCTGCACAGTGCTCTTGACGATGGTCTGAGGAGGCCTGTAATGCTGCACAGTGCTCTGGATGGTGGTCTGAGGAGGCCTGTAATGCTGCGCAGTGCTCTGGACATGGACAGTCTGAGGAGGAAGAGGTCTGTAATGCATTGCACACAGTGCTCTGGATGGTGGTCTGAGGAGTTCTGCAATGCACAGTGTTCTGGGACGGCCATCTGAGGAGGGCTGTAATGCTGCACAGTGCTAACTGCTAACCATGCTACGCACTTGCTGGGAGTGGAAGCCCTCATAGGCTCTACACAGGCGGAGCAGCAGGGAAATCGGAAGTGGGTAAATGTCCCTCCCTCATGTTTTTGTTTCATTTTCGCTCGTTGACGAAAATGGAATTGATTTTCATCAGTGGACAAAAACTTATACTTATAGACCCCAGATCTCTTCATAAAGAGTACCTGTCACTGCCTATTGCTGTCACAAGGGATGTCTACATTTTTGTGACAGCAATAAATGTGATAAAAAAAAAATTAAAGCAACAGTGTAAAAATAAAAATAAAATAACCCATTGATCGTTTGGAGAGAGGCAGAACGGTGGTAAACAAGGCACACCGCCGCTCTTCCAGAGGGGAGAATGGAGATCTTGTGTTTCTGCTAAGCAGAAACACGGATCTCTGTTCTCCTTTGGTCAAAGCACATCCCCCACAGTTGGAAAGCAACCCCTAGGGACACATTTAACCCTTTGATTGCCCCTGATGTTAACCACTTCCCTGTCAGTGTCATTTATACACCAAAAAGTGTCACTTAGTGTCAGGTTTGTCTGTCGCAATGTCACAGTCCCGCTAAAAATCCCTGATTGCCGCCATTACTAGTAAAAAATATGGTAAAAAAAAGTCCCTAAATATATCCCATAATTTGTAGATGCTATAACTTTTGCGCAAACCAATCAATATATACGCTTATTGGGATTTTTTTTTAACAAAAACATGTAGCAGAATACATATTGGCCTAAATCAATGAAGACATTTGATTTTCAAATTTTTTTTATTGGATATGTTTTCTAGCAGAAAGTAAAAAAATATTTTTGGTCTTTTTTTGTTTATAGTGCAAAAAATAAAAACCGCAAATACCACAAAAGAAAGCTCTATTTGTGGGAAAAAAGGACACAAATTTTGTTTGGGTGCAGCATCACACGACCATGCAATTGTCAGTTAAATTAACACAGTGCTGTATTGCAAAAAAAGGCCTGCGGTAAAACCTTCTGGAGCTGAAGTGGTCAACGTGCACCCATCATCCCATGCTCGCACACAAAGACAAACACGTGTGTCAGTCCCGCACGCACGCAAACACCAGACCTCCTCTGTACATCTAATGTGGTAACCTGTGAAGGGTTTTAAAGTGTCGCCTATAGATGGTAAAGTTTACTCAGTTTGTCGCCATTGCACGTGCATGCGCAATTTTAAAGCGGCTGGGGTGGGACAAATGTAGATTGGGGAGGCCCTATTTTAGTCTTACCTAGGGCAGCACAAAACCAAAATACACCATTGAGTATATATATATATATATACACAGTATCTCACAAAAGTGAGTACACCCTTCACATTTTTGTAAATATTTTATTATATCTTTTCATGTGACAACAATTAAGCTTTGCTACAATGTAAAGAGAGCGAGTTTACAGCTTGTATAACAGTGTAAATTTGCTGTCCCCTCAAAATAACTCAACACACAGCCCTTAATGTCTAAACCGCTGGCAACAAAAGTGAGTACACCCCTAAGTGAAAATTTCTAAATTGGGCCTAATTAGCCATTTTCCCTCCCGGTGTCATGTGACTCGTTAGTGTTACAAGGTCTCAGGTGTAAATGGGGAGTGTTAAATTTGTTGTTATCGCTCTCACTCTCTCATATTGGTCACTGGAAGTTCAAAATGGCACCTCATTTCAAAGAACTCTTTGAGGATCTCAAAAGAATTGTTGCTCTACATATTGATGGCCTAGGCTATAAGAAGATTGCCAAGACCCTGAAACAGAGCTGCAGCATGGTAGCCAAGACCATACAGCGGTTTAACAGGACAGGCTCCAACAGAACAGGCCTCGTCATGTTCGACCAAAGAAGTTGAGTGCACATGCTCAGCGTCATAGCCAGAGGCTGTCTTTGGGAAATAGACGTATGAGTGCTGCCAGCAATGCTGCAGACTTTGAAGGGTTGAGTTCTCAGCCTGTCAGTGCTCAGACCATACGCCGCACACTGCATCAAATTGGTCTGCATGGCTGTCATCCCAGAAGGATACCTCTTCTAAAGATGATGCACAAGAAAGCCCGCAAACAGTTTGCTGAAGACAAGCAGACTAAGGACATGGATTACTGGAACCATGTCCAGTGGTCTGATGAGACCAAGATAAACTTATTTGGTTCAGATGGTGTCAAGCGTGTGTCACAGCAACCAGGTGAGGAGTACAAAGACAAGTGTGTCTTGCCTACAGTCAAGCATGGTGGTGGGAGTGTCATGGTCTGGGGCTGCATTAGTGCTGCCAGCACTAGGGAGCTACAGCTCATTGAGGGAAACATGAATGCCAACATGTACTGTGACATACTGAAGCAGAGCATGATCCCCTCCCTTCAGAGACTGGGCCGAAGGGCAGTATTCCAACATGATAACGACCCCAAACACACCTCCAAGAAGACCACTGCCTTGCTAAAGAAGCTGAGGGTAAAGGTGATGGACTGGTTAAAGGTGATGGACTGGCCAAGCATGTCTCCAGACCTAAACCCTATTGAGCATCTGTGGGGCAGCCTCAAGCTGAAGGTGGAGGAGCGCAAGGTCTCTAACATCCACCAGCTCCGTGTTGTCGTCATGGAAGAGTGGAAGAGAACTCCAGTGGCAACCTGTGAAGCTCTGGTGGACTCCATGCCCAAGAGGGTTAAGGCAGTGCTGGAAAATAATGGTGGGCACATAAAATATTGAAACTTTGGGCCCAGCTTGGACATTTTCACTTAGGGGAGTACTCACTTTTGTTGCCAGCAGTTTAGACATTAATGACTGTGTGTTGAATTATTTTGAGGGGACAGCAAATTTACACTGTTATACAAGCTGTATGCTCACTACTTTACATTGTAGCAAAGTGTAATTTCTTCAGTGTTGTCACATGAAAAGATAGAATAAAATATTCACAAAAATGTGAGGGGTGTACTCACTTTTGTGAGATACTGTATATATAAAAATAAAATATATATATATATATATATATATATATATATATACACAAATGTTTTGCCGTTCATTCTTATTTTAAACTAAGAGCTGGTTCACACAGGAGTGAGTGAATTCAGGGGCGACTCAGCGCGACTTGCAAACGACTTCTATAATAGAAGTCAATGTTTTTTTCTAAGTTGGAACAACTTGAATTGCTCCTATTAGAACGGTTCCATTGTACTGCATGGAGTACGACTTGTCAGGCAACTAAGGCTGCATTCACACAGGGGCGATCCGACTTCAGGCACGACTTTGCTAGGCTACTTGCAGGCTACTTGCAGGCTACTTGGAGGCAACTTGCAGGCAACTTCAAGCTTGACTATGCCAGGCGACTTTGCCTGTGGCCAATCAGAGTGGGGAGGGAGGTGGTTGCCCTGGATAAATTCTTTTCTTTTAGTCGCTTCCATGTAGATGGGGGATCCGACTTGGAGGCGACTTCTATTGAATCCTATGGGCACAAGTCGGATAGAAGTCGCCTAGAAGTAGTACAGGAACCTTTTCAGAAGTCGCCTTGAAGTCGGAGCGACTTCAGTCGCGTATATTAAGACGGCTCCCATTAATTTCAATGGGATTTCAGATGTCAAGCGACTTGGGGCGACTTGAGGCAACTCAAGTCGGATCGCAAGTCGCCCCTATGTGAATGGGCACTTCGTCGCCTGACAAGTCGCCCCTGTGTGAACTGGCTCTTATAGCGGAATTCCACCCAAAAGTGGAACTTCTGCTTTAAAGGAAGGTGACCCCCCTGACATGTCACAATTGGCATGTCATTTTTTTGGGGGAGAGGGGCCGGGGACCCTGTTTTTACAGGGTCCCAGGTCCACTTCCTCTCTTAGAGCCGTGGAGCTGGAAGGAAGTTCACCTTCCTCCCCCTCCCTCTCGGCAATCTTCTGGGACACGTCACAGGTCCCAGAAGATACGCCGGCCATTCACAAGGCGCAGCACAACTCGCACACGCTCAGTGCGCGCCTGGCTTTGAAGCTAAAGCTGGGCGCCCTTACTTGTGATGCCGGTGCCGCCGAAGGGAGGGGGAGGAGAGCGAGCCCTCAGACGACCGCATTGCTGGAACCTGGGACAGGTGGGTGTCCGATTGTTAAAAGTCAGCAGCTACACTTTTTGTAGCTGCTGACTTTTAACTGGGTGGAACTCCGCTTTACATCGCTTTACTGGGTAGAACTTCGCTGTTGTTTTACATGGTGAGAGTTTACATATACTTTAATTGTAATACACCCTCACTCTTACATTGCAATTTTCCTCCATGACACAGGGGAAATTTCAGTACGAACTAAGAATGGTACATTGTGACTACAAAGTAGTATCCTGTAATGACCCATGATGACAATGCTATAACATCTGCAGCATAAGAATTATGATCACAGTTAGCAACTGTGTCTGCAAGCAACAGACAACAGAGAACAACGCAAAAGACAAACCACAGTTATTCCAGGACTTCTCACTTATAATTAAAGGTTTTGCTTCAAATTGCTAAAATAGAACTTCCCTTTGAGCATTTAATATATCCTTAGCACCATTTTTGCTTGTATAGGGACATTTTGCTTGCATGCTACTAGATAATAGGGAGCGATAATTACAGTTTACGCAATAAGATGAGTGCATGCATGGATGTCACACTGCAGAATGCCATTTAAAGAACAAAAAAAGCAGAAACTTTGGTCCTGAAGCAAAGTATATTTACCACCCAAATTGATATTTTAAAAATCCAGTCAAAAGTTTTTTGATTTAGATATGTACAGAAGAGTTTGAACCTCTTTTAGCTTTTTTATTGCTGCTCATGTCTTCATAGAATCAATTTCTCTTCACATCCTGTAATTCCAAAAGGGAATTGAGGGGAAATCCCCCTTATGGGGACGCAGATAACAATATAATCCAGACAAAGGTTTAAAACCTCCCTCAGGTTTGGGTGACATCTATGCAGATTGTTTTTGATCTGTTTCTGCAGTGCTTTTGCGGTGCATTTTGCGTTTTTGATGCATTTTTTGTATTTTTTTAATGCATTTTGCAATTTTTATGCTTTTTTTTGCCAATTTACTGTTGGATGTATTAAAAAATGCAAAACACAAATCACAACAAAATTGTGGTACATCGCACTACATGCTTTTCTGCAGCTTCTCAATTGAAATCTATTAAATCAAAAATGCACAGTTCTCCTTTTAAAAAATCCCTGACCCTTTCCGAAAATGCAGCTGCTGAAAAAAGCATAGATGTGAACGCGTCCCATAGGAAACCATGTTAAATGGACTATAGTGCGTTTCTGAAAAAAGCAATAAACAATGCATAGGTGTGAATCGAGTCTCTGACACCATCAGATGGCCAGGAAATGAAGAGAAGTCTTCCGATTTGAGACATAAGCAGCAACAACATCAGTAAAAAATGATAGTTCTAACCCCTTCCAACCCTATCTAAAAGCTATAAAAATGCTAAATTTGGACTTTGGCTAATTAAAAAAAAATTGTAAAAAAAATTTGTAAAAAAATTAGATAAATAAATACACCCATAGTAATTCAAAAAAAAAAAGTGCATTTATTTATTTGCACTGGAGCTGGCAAAGCATTGCAACCGTGATCAGTGGACCAGGTGTAATGCTTAGGCTCCTGCAGACTATTCCTTCAGCCACAGCTCTGTACTGAGGTTGGGCAAGAAATAGAGAACACTGTTCGCTAAATTTGGCACCACATCTTAGTTCAGGGAATAAAGCAAATTGGCCATGTTATCAGTATGGAATATTCCTGACGTGTTTTTTCAAGAAGGAAGCCCTGTTTTTTGTTCTATGATTCCTATTCCAATTATTTGGACCTTTTGGATTCATTGTATGACTGAGGACATCCATAAAGAAGCCTACACTGATTCACCACAGTTCTACAAGTTTTTCTCACCCTTGCTTGGGCTTTTCGGGGTACTTTCCCATTGGATGCACATGACTTACAGGCGTTTTCATATGGTCTCCTGATGAAGCAATCAAGTTGTGATATGCGTCGAGACGGCTGCACCTCTTCCTGCAATTCTGGTCCTGTCTGTTATACTTTAATATCTTTATAGTTCCATGATTTCTATTTATATGAAATATTGGGCCAGGCAGGACTAGTGGTCTATCAGGGAATTCATTTTGTTTTCATGTGGTTGCACATTGTATTTTATAATCTGTAATATGATGTAATAAAATGCCCTGCTTATAAATATCTGTTTATCTCCTCTCTTTTTCTGGAGTTATTTACAATTACAGAGCTGGAGGTAGTCACTTGTTCTCCATTGAAAACCATGTGTGCTTCTGCCGCGGCGGAAAATGGGACTTGTAGTTTTTTCATTCAGAGATTCCAGTGAATGAATGATGCAGCTATGCAGGTGAGGCAATGCAGAACCATGCCAAATACAAAAAAGAATAGAACCCTGCAGGGAGAAGAACCACGGATTCTGTATGATGGGGGCAGTTTGGCGGTGGGGGGTTGTGGACTATGACCACGTTTCATGTTACAACCTAAATATGGATGAATGATTAGTACTCCTAGAGATCTTTTAGGCTCACTGAGATGCTGCACGGAGTATTTGGAGATCAGCAAGACTTCACCCTGGAGTTTCCATTTGAGGACTTTACGCTTTTCGTGCTGAACTCTATACACAAAGGCTTTATACATATGAGCATCAACTGATTCTATACTACTGCACATAACTGCTATTTATGTATTAATAAGTGGATGGGCATAATTTATGTACTGGCTTTTTGTATTTCTTAGGCTTTCCCCAGTATTGTCATCTTTTCCAGCCACACGGTGGAGACCTTTTCCTCCTGGGAAAGCATTTGGTTCATCCTGCTGCCTTCATGATAATGGAAAATTCCCTGTAGGTCAGCTATATATTTAATTCCATAGGAAGGCTGTGCTTCCTGCAAAATAGTACTACATAGCAATTATACTTTTTTCTTCCATTCTCTTTATACATGTCTGTCAATCTGTAACCACCCAGTCAACAGAGGTGTCTAGTTAGTTAGGTTTGCTGAGTAGTAATTTGCCTAGGCCAACTTGTAGTTCTTATCACTTGGTTTATTCCCTAGGTTGGGGCTTGCTGCTTCCTTACTGTAACCACAGGGTGTCAGTGGCACTCAGGGCAATAGTTATGGGGGTGGTGACAATCTTGCGTTATTGGCCAGGGGTGCATGATGGGTAGTCATAAATGTTTGGGGTGTAGCTTAGTGACCTCTCTTCCCCCTGGGCTGCAGCCTGGTGAGGTGTGTGCAGAAGAGCTGGTGCTGATTAGGCTTAAGACCCGTTTGGGGCCTTGCGCAGAGTTCCTCAAGCTGCCCTGACTGGTCGGGAAGGGTACAGTTTCCAAGGTGGAGGAGCCAGAGGATTGAAGTCTAGCTGGAGGGGAATTGGTGTCTGCCCTCTGAAGATCCTGGGACTTCCTTGGGTAGAGAACACGGCTTGTCGAGTCTGGAGCCCTGTTTCTACTGGAGACCTATACCCTAAACCTCTATCCCTGCGAGTTAGAGCAATAAAACCGAGAAAAAGAAAAAAGTGACTGCCACCCTTCTTTGTTGTGTCTACCTTCACTGCAGCCATGGATCTACCCTGGGATAATATCAGCCCCCTCCCTGTGCTGGAAGCAAGTCACTCTCAAGGGAGGTACTACAAATCTATTTAGAGATATTTAAAGCATTTGGGGTTGATTTACCAAGGGATTTTACTTAGCAAAGTGAATTTTTACTTAGCTTTGTGAATATGTGAAGAATTCACTTTGCAAAGCATACCCGATCATATGCAAGGAAATATATATAAAAAAAAAACAATTTTTGCTTGCACAGGGTTAGATGACGTCAGCAGAGTTTGATCTCATTCCCTATGCTAAGCATACATTCCCTTGCAAAGTGAAATTGTACTTTACAAAGTGGACAACCTATATTTTCCATTTTCTTGGTGTTTGTGTTGGTGTTTCATTTTCCCCATCATTCTGCAGGGATGAAAAATATATTTGCTGGACATACAAGGGTTTCCTTATTAAAACTGGAGTGCAAAATCGGGTGCAGCTCTGCACAAAACCCAATCAGCTTTCAGGTTGTTTGTCACTCTCCAGTTTTAGTAAATCAACCCTACGTGGAGCCACTAGTTGGAAAATTTACACATTTGAACATAAAAAGACTTCATATAAAACCTTCATAAAATTTAGTGCAAGCAAGAAAGTCCAATAAAAATGACCTTTTAAGTAAATTTTAAAATAATATTTTGATTACACAACAGTTTCCTCTTCGGCTAAGATAAGAGATTTAAAACTATATTGCAGGCAGCAATGATGAACTACATTCTAATTGACTTCAACCTCACCCTAAGGCCTCATGCACACCGGACGTTATAAAAATGCCAGTAGCGTTAGCTGTAGAAAGCTGTAAAATGAGTTTTGCATTGTTTTTGCAGTAGCGGTTTTCAGTTTTTTTCAGCGTTTTTTTGCGTTTTTTAGAAAAACTATAGTCCTGACAAACGCCAAATAGCTGTGGTTTTCAGCGTTTTAAGCTTTAATCAGAGTTGGAGCGTTTTTACAGCTGCAAAACTCCTCTTAAAACCCTCTAGTTCTGGCTCTTTTTTCTTGACAGAAAAAGTCCCTGCCAAAAAATGCAGATAACAACCTATGTGTGCATGGACACATAGGATAACATGCTGGGAAGTTTACTGGCTTCAGAAAAAAACGCCTGAAGCAAAAAACAGCAGCTGGTAAAATGTCCAATGTGCATGAAACCTAATCATTAAAAGAAAGTTGTCTACTAGACTATACTGCATGTGACCAATAAAAACGATTCATATGTTTGATGTGTTTATCCATTGGACAATACTCCCTAAAGTAGTCTTTAGGGTTGTGCCCTTTGAAATCATTACTGCCATGATAGCATTAATAACCCAATAGCAGTTCTAATCCGTTCCCACTCCATCCAACACAAAGAAAACGTTTTGGTTGGACATACAGTACACTTTAACTTCCCCATCTACTTTGTGTCTCATTTGCCTGGCCTTTCTCAGAAAATGACTTCTATCGTCTCCTTTCTGTTGTGTTCTACGATTAAAGATAGGGCGCAGGAAGAGGTATGTTTGAAAAGGTTACTTCTGATGATGACATTTTTCCAAAATGCTTCTTCAGCTGCCTGTTTCCTTGGAAACTTGCTTTCTGTGCTGCCCAAAGGCTCCTCCTGTCCAAACCTTTTAATCCTGTCCATAATCCTTGTCACCGACTGTTCGGAGATGTGCTCTGTGCACTGAACTTGATGATACATCAAATATTAAGTGATCATCGCACAGGCAAGCTTGAAACATAATGACATTTCCATTCTCTGCTGGTGGCTCTTACTTGGTGGCCTCAACAAAAGAGGAGAAGATGGTTGTGTCATCAACCCTCCCATCCTTCTTAAAATATGCAGTAACTGTACAAAGTGATAGAAAACCCTTCTTCAGCCTCAGACTGCCCTGGGCTGCCTTGTAAGCAGTAAACAGCTACCTGCAAAGTGCACCATCACACTAGGCATTATTCAGATCATTGACAGGCTCCTTCTACTTTGCTCTTATTATTTATTTATTACAGGCATTTATACAGCACCAACAGTTTATACAGTGCTTTATTGTCAGTGCTGGGCTCAGCTCTCCCTTCTCAGAGGAAGCTGCTCAGCTGAGGGTTAATTGCCAGTCTCAGCTTCCACTCTGTCTCACCTGAAGATCATATCCTGCCTTGATTAAGCCAGCTCTGCTGCTATATAAACTGCCTGGATCAGATCTCAGATGCCTTTGCCTTGGTCAACATCTCTGGAGAAATCTCTGCTGTGTTTTCCTGTGAAAGACTTTGCCTGTTTGACGTTGCCTTCTGATTCCTGGATTTAAGACCCTGCTCGGCTGACTCGCCTCCTGGCTCCTGACCCTGCATGACATTTGTTTGACCTCACTGATCTCTGGACTCCTGTTTCACTGCCTTGCTCTGACTATCCCTCTGCTTACCGAACCCTGGCTATGTTTTGATCATGTTTACTCTGATCATACCTATCATTTTACCTTTTTATTAAAAAAGTGTGATTTTACTGCATTTCTGTCTTGGTCTGATTCGAGGTTCCTGACAGATGTCATAAGCATCCCCCCCACTTGTTTACACGCATCTACAAGGCAGGAATCATGCCAGTCGCATGTGATTGGCCCAGGAATGACAGCTTACTTATGAGTTCAGCCAAACCCAAGCTCATCATTAATCATGATGTTATGTCTCAAGTACCAATAATTGCAGACACAACCAGCAGTGTTACTTAAAGTAATATTAAAGCTTTGTTTTGCTTTTTTTTAAAATAACAAACATGTTATACTTACCTGCTCTGTGCAGTGGTTTTGCACAGAGAAGCCCAGATCCTCCTTTTCTTGGGTCTCACACTGGAGCTCCTGGCTCCTCCCTCCTGTCAGGTGCCCCCACACCAAGTAACTTACTGTGGGGGCACCCAAGCAGGCAAGCTCCTGAGCCATGGCTCTGTGTGTCCATTCACACACGGAGCCGCGGCACAGCCCTGCTTCCTCCATCTCTTGATTGGCACACTGGCTGTGATTGACAGCAATGGGAGCCAATGGCCCCAGATAGGCAAGGCTCTTGTGGACATCAAGAGGGGGCTCAGGTAAGTAGTGGGGGGGGGGGCTGCTGCATGCAGGAGGATTTTTACTTTTATGTCTAGAATGCATGAAGGGGTTTAAGGCCCCTTTCACACTGTCAGTTTTTTAGGCGGACCCAATCGGACCATCCATTACCCTCTATGGAGTAGCGGATGTAAATGGACATGTGTCTGTTTATACCCGCTCCTTCCGATCCTTTTAACTAAGAACAGATGGATGAGGGATCCATTCCCCATCTGTCTGGCGGATTGAGTGACAGACAGGTGGTTCATTTACATCCGACTGCCCATAAAGAAAAAAGGACTGTGTCCATTTACATTTAAATGGACAGGTGGTTCATTTACATCCGACTGCCCATAAAGAAAAGAGGACTGTGTCCATGTCCCCTCTGCATAAGTGGAGTGGACACGGACCTGTCATCCACATACTCAGTGGGTATCAGCAGACAAATTCCCCATTGAGCAGCACCCTAAGGTTATAATACATCTGCTCCTGCTCAGGATTGCTTGCCATGTGACAGAATTGATAAATGTCCCCTATTGTGACTTTTTGAAGAAGGAATGGCTCCAGGTATTAAAAAAGGAGTTAGAAGCACTCAAGTACTATGTATGTTAAATTGGTATGATGTATCCTACTGATGTTCTTGTTTTATGGGAAATTCAAACTTTGCTGTGGAAAAAAACAAACAAACCACTTTGGCTGTTATATAGATTGGAAGGATTTTTAGCAAACCTGAGTACAGATTTGTATCTGCTTCTGTTCTGCAGATACTGAAAAAGACCAACTTCCTCAGACTAAAATGGGAGCATGAGCATCTGCTTGCCCAATTCCCATTACTGTAATAGGAGAAACACTGTATCCCAAGAACCCCTGTCAATATATAACTAAATTATCACCAGTGATGAAAGGTATTCTGCAGTAAAACTTGGAACAGTGCAGAGGATGCCTGAAATTTAACATCAAGCTCTGTGCACACATTTGTGCAAAGTAAGGAGCGGATTATAGCACAAACATAGGAAATGAGAATTCTGCGAATACTCTGTACAGAAACTTTGCACAGAATTTCTCCATTACTGTCATGGTTTCAACAGAACAAGAATCTGATTTTTTCTGGCAGTTGTAAGTTACAGCTGTGGAAAGACTGACATGGAAATGTCATTTTAATAACATTAAATTGCAGTAAGGGTAGTTTAGCAATTATAAGCTTTTTTTAAGCGTAAGTAGAGTTTTCATTGAGGTTGTGGAACACTGCTGTATACAGAGTTGCATGGCATTGCGTTACTATTTTGGGAACAATAGAGTGGCATTTGCACGCACATTATACGGTGTTAATAACCAATAAAGTGACTGCAAGACTTACAATTAGGGGCCCCCTGTTGTTCTCCCGATACTTGTTCTGGAAGAAGATGTAGACTACTGTGGCGGCCAGAGAGTAGAGAAAGGCAAACACAGCAATTGTGACAAAGAACTCAGCAGAAGATGAAAAGTCTCCTCTCAGCGAGAGATTTTCCCTTCGTTTCCCCTCGCATGTGGGTGCATCAAAATTCACCTGATACAACCTAGAATAAACACACAAGATATAAGATGTTAGAGATACACAAACTGGTCTTGTGAATTGTATGGCGTTTTCTTTTTGCATGGACTTTAAAATAAACTCCTTCTCTGTACTGCTTTACTTACCCAACTTTAAGGCCTCATACACACGGACGTTTCTAAAAAAATAAACAAAACGTCGGGCCCGACGTCAAGGGAAAAAAAGTCGGCGTTTTTCGGCGTTATGCATCAGCGTTTTTGAGCGTTAGTGAGCGTCGGCGTCAATAGGCGTTTTTTAAAAAAAAATCATCCGTCTGCTATTTTTCAACCTAAAAACGTCGGCGTCAAAAAACGCCAGAAAACGCCGGTATAATAATAGGTGGCGTTTGTTGGCATATTGTGGCGTCGGCGTCAAAAAATGCCAAAACGTTACAGCCTCAGAACGCGATGGCTGTGGGTTCTAGTTTCAGCTCACTAACGCCGACGTCATCTACAGCTCAAAAACGCCGACGTTTTTATGGGGCCATTGACTAATATGGAGAGCTGCAAAAAATGCTAGAAAACGCCGGCGTCAAAAAACGTCCGTGTGTATGAGGCCTTAGGATGTGCAGCAAAATCTTGTCACATATACAATATGTTGTGGTAAAAGTAATGGGTTTTCCTTTTGTAGACAGCTCTTAAAGAGGAAAGCACCAGACACATTTGTATAGTCCAGAAGTTAAAGTGGTTGTCAACTCCTGACAACTACTTTAACCTACAGGTAAGCCTGTAATAAGGCTTACCTGTAGGTGCTCTGCATATCTCCCAAACCTGCATGGTTCAGGAGATATGCAGTGTACTAGCTGTGCCGACGTCCTTTCGGCACATGCGCTGTGAATAAACGGCCTCCGTGCCGTTTCTTCACTAAGATCGTGCCATGACTGGCGGCTCCCGCATGGGAGAGATGTCACGCCACTCCAGCCAGTCACAGAGCCGGAGTCACGGCCCCCAGAAGGAAGAGGGGCTGAATGGACGCGGCCAGCACAGGGGTCAGCGATGGACATCGCCGGCTTCGTTTGCCAGTAAGTGACACATAATGGGCTACTATGCAATGCATAGCAGCCCATTATGCATCTACTATGCAAGGGGAATACAGAGGAAGTAAACCCAATCTGGGTTTACTTCCTCTTTAAAGTAAAACCATAGGTAAAACGTTTCTTTTGATTTTGGATAGAGCAAGGGAGGGTTATAACCCCAGATTGATTTTTTTTTTTTTGTCATCTGTGTCCCATTGTGAAAATTTCCCTTCACTTCCTGCCCCATAGCCAAAGAGGAAGTGAGAGGAAATCCCTGCAAACTAAGGGAATTCCTTTGGTACTCCTTTGGCACCAGAACTAGTGTCCCCATTGTAAGATTTTCCCTCTATTACTTTTCTGGGGACAACTCAAGATTTGGGATTTTCTTTCATTTTCATTGATAATGGTAAACAGGACAAATAGAGAGGATAAACAGACAACCATAAAACTGACAAGTGTTCTAATCCCTCTCCACTCTATCCAAAGCTTAAAAAAAGTTTTGCCTTTAGCTATACTTTAATATACGGTTGAGCTTAGGTTTACTTCCTCAATAGTCCCCTGTAAATTAGAAGCATAATGGGCATTGCATAGTAGCCCATTATGTGCCACTTACCTGAAAACGAAGCCTGCGGCGTCCAGTGATGTCCCCACTCCAGGCCGCGTCCATCTTCTGCCCCTCTTCCTTTCGGGGCCGCGACTCCGGCGCAGGAGCCGCCAGGCACGGTCGCAGTGGAGTAAAGGCACGGAGGCCGTTTCTTCACTGCGCATGTGCCGACATGACGTTGGCACATTTACTACACTGCATATCTCCTGAACCGTGCAGGTTTGGGAGATATGCAGGGCACCTACAGGTAAGCCTTATCATAGGCTTACCTGTAGGCTAAAGTGGTTGTCACGAGTTGACAACCACTTTAATAAAGAGCCAACGTGTTTTGGGAGTATTGAAAGTCCTCATTTATCAGGACTTAACTTCAGGTAGAAAGCAGAAGCTGAACTTAGTAATAGTGAAGTAATTCCAGCAAGGAGTTGAAAGCCTACTGAAAGTGACAGGAGCTCCAAACTATACTGCTCCTCCATCCCTTCACAGCTCCATTCTCCAGGACCGATCCCATTCTGGGCCCTATTACCTACCAATAGTGGTCAAAATAATGATATCAGGCTGCACACGGCACACCTTCTTTATGTGCATAGATTTATCTTGCATTTACCCTTTAAGTCATAAAGGGGTGAGTGGTGTGCGACCTGACATGATTACTTTGACTAGTCTAACCCCGATGAAGGAGGGCCTTCAGAACCCACAAAACTCTCTGGATTTTTATAATCAACTTATGAATACAAACATGTCTGGTGCTTTCCTTACCAAACCAGCACAACCAGTTTCTTCTACACCCATCAATAGAGTACTTTTTACTGGCCAATACCTAGACCAAGGAACTGTCACATTGGAGAGAATGCAGAGTCTGAGCAAGGTTTGACTTCCACAAAGTTAAAAGGAATTCCTTCCTAGGAATTTCAGGGCATTCCGTTGGCAAGGTAATAGCAGGGACCTTAGGGTGCATAATAACCTGGCAGTACTGAGTATGGATAAGAAATATGAGAAAATGTTTAAAATATTTGAACATATTTTAAAACATTGTACCAACCTAATGACTATACCACAAACAAATATTTATTATTCTTTTTAAATATCTTAGCACTGAAGAACCTACTTTCCTGAAATGCAATGGCTTTATTCTATTGACCAAATAAAGCCTAGAACCAAATGCTTTTGGTGTAAAACTCTTTACTCTAGAGGTGGTATCCATTGCACACCTTAAAATGTTTGCCTACAGTTCATGTAGGGTAGGCTTGTACACGGCCAAAAAAATGTGTTAATTTTTTTATTTTTTCGGGAATTCAAAAAATTCGGAATTCGGAAATTTGGACATTCGAAAATGCCGAAATTCGATATTCAGTAATTCGGAAGTAAAAAATCTGAAAATTCGATAAATCAGAAATTTGGAAATTCAGAATTTGGAAATTTGAAAATAAGAAAGAACTAATATGGCTGTTAGTGAAATTAAATATACAATTTATCACTAACAGCCATATTTTCAAGGACATTCCAATAACTAAAATTTAATAGTTATTTATTAGTTAGTTATTATTTCAAATGTTATTTCTTATTTTAGAATTTCCAAATTTCGAAATTCAGAAATAAGAAAGAACATTTGAAATAATAACTAACTAATAGCTAACTATTAAATTATATGTATTGGAATTTCCTTTCAAATTTGGCTGTTAGTGAACCTAACCAATTCAATACTGGGCCTATTTTGGCACTCCTCTCCTATATGTAAAAATCATAATTTTTTGCTAGTCAATAAGACCCCACATCTCTCCTCCAGGCTGGAATGACCGAGATGAAAAAAAAAAGAATGATCTTGGTCTCTCCAGCTGCATCCACGCATTGTTTACTAAAGCCAGCCTGGACCTGACGTCATAACGTCATGCCCGGGGCTCCGAGGGTCATAGAGATGATTGGTGACCGGATGGTCACCAGTCATCTCCCTGACAAATATCCGGCGGCGACGGATTCGTTCTCCGGCCGTCGATGGCACGGGTGGACCCGAGAAGGCACCGGAGGGCGGTGGGGGGGATGTCCTCTACCCCCGCCCATAAGAACGATCAAGCGTCTGAACTGCTGCTATGATCATTCTTATGGTGCACAGAATCGCCGGCTGGAAAGAATGATATCTGAATGGTGCCTGTAGCTGCACTGCAATCACATCAATAAACGTCTGTGGGAAGGAAGTGGTTAAATATGAAATTTATCACTAGCAGCCATATTTTCAAGGAAATTACAATACTTATGATTGAATAGTTATTTATTAGTTAGTTATTATTTCAAATTTTCTTTCTTATTTTCAAATTTTCGGATTTCTGAATTTCCAAATTTCGGATTTTTGGCTTTTCCGATTATCGAATTTGTGGTATTCGGATTTTCGGATTACAGAATTTTCAAATTTGAAAAAAAAAAAAAATCGGAAATTTGAAATTCGGATTCGTCCAAATTGCCGAATTTCAAAACATTTGTTAAAAAAACTAATGCGGAATGAAACGACTTTCACATGCCTAATGTAGGGTGCTGTAGTGACTTAGCATATGGCACCACCATAAAGCCATAAGAAAAGAGGGATCATCACTAGCACACCTTGGTATAATGATAAGCTTGTCATTTATAAACATAACTGGACAGGCAACACAAGCCGACATTTCAGAACCTTGCAGGATCCCTTTCTCAAGACAGAGGCTCTTTATTGAGGTGATCCTCAACACACACATACAAGCTTCTAACTTGAGGAACCAGTACACAGCCAAGTACCTCTAGGAGTTAAGTTGCCTAGGACCCTGTCAAGGTCCTATTAAATATTCACCAGCAAGCCCCCCAGCCTGAGCCCTGAGTTTTGACAAAACCCTGTCCAGTGAATGAGGCACGCCCAACAACAAACAAGTCAACGTGTTTCAGGGGCTACAACATTCCTCCATCATCAGGGCTAAATCACATATAATAAATGTGTTTTGTGAGACACTGCCTAGCGGTCTTGTGTATAGTGTGTATGTGTCATCTAGGTTTTAACCACTTTAAGACCGAGCCTCTTTTTGGAGTTTGGAGGTTATCAGTTAAAAACAGTTTTTTTTGCTATAAAATTACTTAGAACCCCCAAACATTATATATTTTTTTAACTGGATCGAAATGACAACAGAATAAAAAATTCTGGCGACGCGTTTATGCCACACTGTATTTCAAAACGTTACCGGCGGTAAAATAAGAGATCCCAGAATCTTTTTTTTTTATATATTACAAACCCCCAAGATTCATTAAAATATCGTTTTTTTTGACAAAAATTGACTATTGGAGGTTTGAGGTTTTTCTCCGAGCCAGAATTTCACCAATTTTGGATCTACTGTGTATGTGTGATATGTGTTCTGGCGATCCGTCACAGAGTGTTTTGTGTAAATAATATACACTAAATCGGGACTACTACCTCCTTACAACATCGGGGACTTTGTGCAACTGAACAAACAACAACCCG
>BLSH010216382.1:554503-568845 GCA_018402905.1 Glandirana rugosa | reverse complement strand
GAGTGAGAGGACGCGATCATCTCCGCCGCTGCCGGCGGGTCCGGTAAGCGGCGGAGATGACCGGAAAGCGGCGGGAGGGGGGGGGGCACCTCTCCCGCCGCTGATAAAAGTGATCTCGCGGCAAATCCGCCGCTAAGATCACTTTTATCTTGTACAGAATCGCCTCCTGAAAAAAAAGATACCGGGGTTATGGTAGCTATCTGCTACCATAACAACGGTATTCCACTTCAAAGTACCGCCGTCAAACGACGTACGGCGGTCCGGAAGTGGTTAAACATACTCATTTTGAGGGGCTTTAGGGTTTATCCCTGATGTGGAAGAAACAAACTTTTTGTTTTATCAGAATCGTAATAAAATATGTTCTGGATCTTGGAGCGCAAAGACTTAGTTAACCTCCCTGGCGGTACTCCTGAGTGTGGCTCGGGGTGGAATTTCAGTACCATTAGCGGTAACCCCGAGCCACACTCGGGATTGCATCGCTGGATCCAGGCAATGTTTCTTACCTTGTCCCCTGGATCCAGCGATGTCCCGCGGTGTCTGCGGGCTGTGTCCTCCACCCGATGCCTCTGTGTGCTGGGCTCCGTTCCCTGCGAGCGTCGCGTCGCACGGGGACGGAGACCGGCGGGAAATTCAAATAGTGAAACACATAGCACACATACAGTACACTGTAATCTTACAGATGACATTACTATATGAAATTATTTCACATCCCCTTTGTCCCCTTAGTGGTTTGCCCAGTGCCCTGCATGCACTTTTGTATTATATATGTCATTCTTTCTGCCTGGAAACATGAAAATGTCCATAGAAACCAAAAAGTGTCCCTTTACGTCAAAAGTGTTTTTTTTATCAGCTAGAAAACACCGATAGTAAATAAGAATCATTTGCAGAATTGAGTGATACTGATTTTTGGAGAAATTTATCATCAGAAACTGAAAGTGACGACAGCGACAATTCTGCAACTGAGCAAATTTCAGTGTTTTGGTTTGATTACATTATTGAATAAATTTTATTACTATTACATTATTATTTTTGATAATTATTTATAGTTATTTATTATATTATAATTTATGATTTCTTGTTTCAAACTTTATCATACCCGGGATGTCTACTAGACTCTTGTTTGGACAGATTTTAGTGAGTTATTGCAAAGAATTACAGGTCTACAATATAAAACGCCAAATTTCCATGCAAAATAATCGTACCGCTTTCAGCACCAAAAATCTGAAATAATCATCCCGCCAGGGATGTGGTTGTAAACAGCAGGCAAAAAAATTTAAAATCCCGTGCAAGACAAGCACATTATGTAAGACTTACCTTAAAAGAAGCCCTCCAGCACCACACTTCACTGCCAACAGGGCTTCCATCTTCACCCAGGCCTTCCTTCTGGGTTTACGGCCTCTGGCTACATGAGTGGCATGACATCGCTGAGATGACATCACTCCTGCGCACATGCCCTCATTTATGGCACAAGCTCTGGAGATCCGGCACGGTACGCATGCAGTGAGAATATCTCCTAAACAGTGCAAGTTTAGGAGATATTCACTGTACCTACAGGTAAGCCTTATAATAGACTTACCTCTAGGTCAGTGATTCTCAAACTGTGTGCCATGTGAGATTTGCAGGTGTGTCCTGGGAGTTTTGAAAAACATTTAAAATTGCTAGCGTTTTGGAACCTTGAACATATCGAAAAATTAAATGGTAAGTCATTGTAGCAAAAGTTAAAAAAGTAACGTATATAAAAACGCAATCTCTGTCAGTCTGTCATTCATTCGCCTTTCACAATGCGAGACTTGTGCGAGATCTCAGGAGAACTCGATCTCTCTAAATATATTATAATAATAGAGACCGTTCTATTCCAACTTTGATGCTTATAAATAAAGTTTGTTGATTGTTAAGCGATGGAGAAATATAATCATATCTAGAACTCTAATGATAAACTGTTAATTGAAAAGCAAGGAAGCAAGCGAAAACACAAAGAAGATTAAAATTGCTTCAATCTGATTTGCTCTCGAAAGCAAGCACAGCCTTCACATGAAATGTAAACTATATAGATGTAAAAAATAAATATGTTCTTCACCACAAAAAGTGTTAAATCTTTTCAGGTGTGGCATGAAAATTTTTAGATCTTTTTGAGAAACACTGCTGTAGGTACAAGTCAAAAAAAGTGAGTTTACTGCCATTGTAAGCTCTGGGTGGGATAAAGCCTGCATTCCAAGGTCCACATCTTACCTAGTAGCCAGACCTCATTATTAATCTTGGCTGTCCACTGACCTTTTTATATGTGAGCTGATTAAAGCTTAGGGTTCCTTTACTCACTCTGTCTGCACTGGGAGCCTGCTGCTGAGTGAAAATGCTGACTGCTGACTAAAAAGGTAGAGGAACAGCTTGTTTGTTTGGGGGAACCTTTTAAAGGACACTCTGTTAGTTGGGGGATTAGCTGAGTTTAGTTAGTGGCTTGGATGAGTGGATGTTTGGTTTGTTTTATGCTATGGACTTATTGTACACAAAGCCCTCCTAAACTGAAAACGTGTTTGCTGCTTTGCTCAATAAACGTGCAGGACAAAGTTGCATGGATTGTTTCTAGATTAAGGTGACCAGATTTTTAAAATGAAATCCGGGGACATATTTTTATTTTTTTTATTGGCAAATGGTAAACTATTTTATACGCATGTTTTCCTAAAATTATATATGCAGCCAGTGGCGTAGCGTGGGTTGTCAGCGCCCTGGACAAGACAAGAAATTTGCGCCCCCTAACCCGCACACTTTTAGCACTCCCTGAGTCCCTTCCACTAGTACAGTAGTACTTAACAACATGATTCCTACGCTGACCTACCTGACCAGTGCACTAACCTATCTGATTCCTACACTGACCTACCTGATTCCTACACTGACCACTACACTTGCCTGCCTGATTCCTACACTGACCACTACACTGACCTGCCTAATTCTTACACTGACCACTACATTAACCTACCTGATTCATATACTGACCACTACACTGACCTACCTGATTCCTGCATTACTCACACCCCCCACATGTACAGTGTAGATTGGTTGATTTTGCTCACCTCTCCATGGCCTCCATGGTCATCCATCAGAGCAAGGCTCTCCCAAGCACTGGGTACTGTTCCTACCACCTCAGTATCCCCTGCTGAGAGCTGCCCCAATAGCCGCCTCTCCCCCTCTGCCGTTCTCACACACACGGCCACCCGCACCAGAGAGATCATGGGGGGCAGGTTGGACCACAGGAGTCCCTGGGCAGGTCGGGGGGAGGTGGTGCAGAGCAATGCCTGGGATTCAAGACATGCCTCATCGAAGGTGTAGGTGGCTGGGGGAGGCATGCCGCACATGGCCGTAACACAGCACAATTGGGGGGACACAGTAATAATTTTGCACCCCCCCTAAATGTTGCACCCAGGGCAAGAGTACCAGGCCAGCTGCAACCCCCCATGCCACTGCAATCTTGGGACAAATCCGGGAACACACTGGCTCTGGGAAAAGTGTCCTCAAATCCAGGGACTGTCCCAGGAAACTGGGGACATCTGGTCACCCTAGATATCCCTACCTTGTGCATGCTTATATATATCTAATTGTTGCAGCAGGATATGGAAGTGATAATACCCAAATGAGTAAAGCAACATTTTATGCAATTTGTCATTAAAGATGTCAGTATTTGGTTATTGATAAGCATTTCTAAGCATATGAAATAATATTCCACTGATATTTTGTGAATAGAGAGAATTCTGTAAATATTCTTGTGAATAAAGTATTACTAAATGCAAATTTTTGTTTTTAAGTTTGGGATGGGGATGGATCTGAACACCTTTCAGGTTTTTATTGCCATTTAAGCCCTTGTTAGGGAGTTTCACCCTGGCTATTAGTCCTGTTTACCGCTATGACTGAAAGTGAAAATGGAAGAAAATAGCAACTTTTGGGTTGTCACCAGAACAGGAATAGAGGGGAAATCTTCCAATAGGAACACTAATTCTGATGATCCTGGTGACAACCAGGGATTCCCTCACTTTGGAAGACTTTTTCTCGCTTCCTGTTTTGGCTATGGGACGTGAAGTGAAGGAAAACATCCCCAATGGGATGCAGATTGCAAAAAAAAAAATAACTGACAGGGGTTAAACCCTCCTTTACTCTATCCAACATAAAAAAAGTTTTGCTTTAAGGTCTTATCTGACTTATAGGGACCTGGTGCTCTCTATTGGCTGCAATTGTAAATGGCTGTGCTTCTTACTGTGCTTAGAGTTATTTATATACATCACTCCCTGTCCCTGCTACCTGAGTCAGAAACCCCGATTGGAAGACTTTGATATCTTTATAAAGGGGAGTTTCCAGGAAGTAGACAGAGAGAATAGAGAATTAAGCCACATGTCCTGTACATGCAGTTGCTGCTGTTGTATTTGTACCCAGACCAGTAGAGAATATTATAAACTACTGGGGGGGGGGGGGACTAAAGTACAGGCTAGATAGGCTGACTCTGAGATCGAGTGCCACAACACAGTTCCTGTCTGTGAGAAGTCCTATTCCAGGTTGGTTGGAAGACAAATTGGAGAACACCTCCATGACTGCTGATCTTGTCTTCTGGTCTCCAACACAAAGGCAGACACTGCATCATCATTAGGGGCCCCTGCTACTGTTACATGGAGGTATCTCTAATAAAAGCTATACAGTATATACCTGGGTATACTGTATGTGCACCATTCCACCAGGACTCCTATCAGGCCCTTTTCTGCTAATATCTGTTTGTAGATTGGATGTATGCACTTTGAATAATCTGTTATATAAAGTTTATATTATTTCTATACTGGAGTGCATCTATATGATTATGGTTAATGTTCTATGCTAGTTGCAGTGGTTCTTCTGCTTCCAATTACTTTGATTCGATAACTGGTTAATTTTCCAGGAAGGGAATCTCCTCTGTTCTGGGTGGAGGCACTGACAACTTTATTATCAAACCCACTATTCCCCTTCACAAAGGTTCTGATTCTGGTCCTGGTTGAATAAGGCTGCCCTAGGTGACTCTTGGACCCAGTTACCCGTACCATCCTGCATTTTAAGTGTATCATTACCTTATTGTTATTCATTACACCTTTTATTCTTGTCTGCCTTTACTCACTTTTTTTCATAAGTACTTATATTAGGTTTGTCTTACTAATTGGTTCGGTGCTTGCGTTCTCATATTAGCTGGGTACTATGTCACTGCCACTGCCAGTGCCAGTACTCAGCCTGGTGTGCCAGAGGGGCAGAGGTCTTTGAGAAGGTCAAAACCAGCAACAGATGACCCATCTTAACTAGTGGCATCTATGGGGGTAGCGCTACAAATAAATCAGCGGAAACAAAGTTAAAACCAGGAACTGGACTAAACAGCATGAAATATATACCTAATCTGTATTCCACAGTAGTTATTGATGTGTTTGAAACAGGAGTAAAAGTAGTGCGCCGTCGGAACTCCTCTGTGTTTTATTGTTCTAATGCTTGACACATTACCTTTACTTCTCTGTTTCAAACACATCAATAACAACTGTGGAATACAGATTAGCTATATTTCACGCAGTTTCCAAGTTTTTAGCTTTGTTTCCACTGCTACACTGATTTATAAGGACAACAGCTGCCTAATACAGTGTTCTACTTCATCAATATGTTCACAAAATCCTTCCTGTTCACAATATATCAGTAGAATATTGTTACATGTGTCTAAGTATTCACACATCAATATCCTGTATCGGTTGTATTAACACGCTGCATACAGTTCTTTATTTTATTCACTTGCACTTTATCACTGCCATTCAGTGCAAACTTAAAACATAGGTTTTAACGGGAATTTAATGTATTTATTTTATATATATATATATATATATATTAGTTTGTTTTTTTTAAAGATATGTTTATTAAGAGTTTTTTTCAAAAACAGCAACGAGCAAACAATGTTCTATATGCAGGTGAACAGGTGTTGGCGCCCTTGTGGAATAATCCCCTAGCTAACAAGTAAATGGTGAATAGTGATTATTTTGGTTATGCAGCCCACTTTCTTTCGGGTATAGACCTGAAGCTGAATGTGACAATAATTAAAAAGAGTATGGCGCTCACCTTTACCTAGTGCATACAAACTAGCAATAAAAAGATAAATAAAAACAATAATTTCATCAAAGTGAGAATGAATAACTCATCAAAATAATCAAAATGACATCATAAATACTATATAAAAGTCCATGTATAAACAATAAATTACATAGTTACATAGTTAATCAGGTTGAAAAAAGACACAAGTCCATCTAGTTCAACCAAAAAAAAAAAAAAAAAAAAAAAAAAAAGAAAAATTATATATAACCATACAATCCTTCACCCACAGTTGATCCAGTAGGCGGCAAAAAACCCCAGCAAAGTGTGATCCAATTTGCTATAGCGGGGGAAAAAAAAATTCCTTCCTGATCCCCCGAGAGGCAATCTGACTCACCCTGGATCAACTTTACTTAAAAATGTTAGTACCAGGTATATTATTTACATTTAGGAAAGAATCCAGGCCTTTTTAACGCTATCTACCGTGCTGCCCAAAACCACCTCTGGAGGGAGTCTATTCCACATTTTCACAGCATGAAACCTGTGATGACCGTAAAGTAAATAACTCAACACCAAGTTCACTATATGTCCTTGCAATCTCATAGAAGATTGATATATGAACTTACTAAAGTTAAATTCATCAAAGTGAGAATGGATGACTGGTGAGTATAATCAAAATAACATCATGATTACCGTATAAACATCCATAATATGTAGTGATAATAGAAAACAAGGAAAATAAATGAATAATCAGCACCCAAATGTGAAATAACAAGAGCACCAACGCGAAACAAAGAGAAAACACTCTACCTCCACAAAAATAAATGCAATAAGAATGTTCAGCGATTTTCTTGTAAAAAAAAAAATGTGCAGCGCTCAAAAACATAGACAAGGTATAAAAAATACCAAAATAATAATAAAAAAGTCCAAAGTTCTTATATATGTGCATATAGTCAAAGCCCAAAGGAAGGAAATAAATCCAAACGTAATATGTGCAAAATATATATTACCGGATAAACACGAAGTGATCAAGAAGGCAACTCATCAGATCCTAATCCTGCCTCACTTAAGAGGACAGCAAAAACGCATAGGAAGTTACATATGGGTCCGGATATTCTGGCGATCTTGTCCTTTCAAATCGACTCCATGATAATCCGGAAAAAGGAAAAAAGAAAATAATGGTTCAGTATGTCCAAACTCAACATAGAGTAGGATAGTGGAAAAAAACATCACCCATCCACCAGTGCTTAGAGTATAGTGGAAACACACCCAGTCACTTTGTCCGACCACCTTCTGTGCTAGCAACTTACCAGATGCTACATATATAATGCACATCGGATCATCTGGATCAATAAGAGACCAATCCTTTCAGCATGGATAGATGAATCCTCTTTGCACACTCACAATGGAATGTAGGGATGTGTAGATCAAATGTGTATAAACGCCATTCCCCCATAAATGAAGGAAAAGATGCTCATAGCGTAATCACGTGTTAATAACAACATAAAATACAGCAAACGTGTCAAAAGGGCAATCTCCGTTAGCTACCAACACGGGTATTGCAACATGATAAAAGAGAGTGTATAGTCATAAAATCATACTCTGACGCATTTCGGGCTCCAGTCCATTCTCAAAGGGATATTATAATAGTATAATAGTAGTTCATCAAAGTGTTCCTTCTGTAGCAATAAAGAAAGTTCCTTCAACCGTGCTCTGGAAAGTGCTAAGTGCAACTAGAAAAATCCTTCTTGGATCTTGCTAAAACAAGTGCTCCACCACAAACGTGTGACAGGGGTTCACACTCACCAGACCACAGATGTATATCATGCCCAATAAGTATGTAACACTGCAAGAAGATCTTATATCAGCCAAAAGCGATATCAGTAATCTTCCCCCCTCCGGGGAGGGAACTCATGTGAAAGAAAATTACATGATCTTCATTGCGCAACACAGTTTATTAAAAATGTATTAAAACAATTAAAACCATCACTAAGTTCACTCACATGTTCGTGTGCCAATGTGCTGGCACAGACAATTTTGTGTCCAATCGAACACGTCATCAGGACTTGACTTCCTGATGATGTGTTCGATTGGACACGAAATGCATCGAAGCCACGCCTTCTCTTGACGTTACGTCAACCTCTTTGGTTCCGATACTCGGAGCGGTGGAGCGCACGCTGTACAAGCACGGAGCCAGCCGCATCCACACATGCTGTGAATTGTCTGTGCCGGCACATTGGCACACGAACATGTGAGTGAACTTAGTGATGGTTTTAATTGTTTTAATACATTTTTAATAAACTGTGTTGCGCACAGATCATGTCATTTTGTTTCACATGAGCTGCCTCCCCGGGGGGAAGATTACTGATATCGCTTTTGGCTGATATAAGATCGTCTTTAGTGTTACATACTCATTGGGCGTTATATACATCTGTGGTCCGGTGAGTGTGAACCCCTGTCACACATTTGTGGTGGAGCACTTGTTTTAGCAAGATCCAAGAAGGATTTTTCTAGTTGCACTTAGCACTTTCCAGAGCACGGTTGAAGGAACTTTCTTTATTGCTACAGAAGGAACACTTTGATGAACTACTATTATACTTGTTTTCTATTAGCACTACAAATTTATGGACGTTTATACAGTAATCATGATGTTATTTTGATTATTCTCACCAGTCATCCATTCTCACTTTGATGAATTTATTATTTATACATAGACTTTTATATAGTATTTATGGTGTCATTTTGATTATTTTCACGATTTATTCATTCTCACTTTGATGAAATTATTGTTTTTATTTATCTTTTTATTGCTAGTTTGTATGCACTAGGTAAAGGTGAGCGCCATACACTTTTTAGGCCTCATACACACGGGCGTATCTAAAAAAATAAACAAAACGTCGGGTCCGACATCAAGGAAAAAAAGTTGACGTTTTTCGGCGTTATGCACCGGCGTTTTTGAGCGTTAGTGAGCGTCAGCGTCAATAGGCGTTTTTAAAAAAAATCATCCCTCTGCTATTTTTCAACCTAAAAACGCCGGCGTCAAAAAACGCCGGAAAACGCCGGTACAATATTAGGTGGCGTTTGTTGGCGTTAGTTGGCGTTTGTTGGCGTTTTGTGGCGTCGGCGTCAAAAAACGTCAAAACATTACAGCCTCAGAACGCGATGGCCATGGGTTCTACTTTCTGCTCACTAACGCCGACGCCACCTACAGCTCAAAAACGCCGACGTTTTTATGGGGCCATTGACTAACATGGAGAGCTGCAAAAAACGCCAGAAAACGCCGGCGTCAAAAAACGTCCGTGTGTATGAGGCCTAAATTATTGTAACAAGCAAACAATGTTAGTTTCGAATTGCAACCAGGCTGTGCCTCCCTAATCACATAAAGTATATACTTACAAAAGAAAATATACAACTTTATCATGTAAGGCAATCGGTCAACAGATAATCAGAGAGGGCTAGACACCCATCTGTGCCACAGTTTATCAAAAAGATGGGATTGTTGTCGGAGTTCGAAAGTGAGCTTATACAGGGGTAAGCTATTTATAGAGGGTCGAGAAGTCCCTTTCCAGCTCAGGAGGATAGTCTTTTCTGGCAAAGAAGTACAATATTCGCAGCAATCTTTCAATGCATGTAGAAACTGAAAGTTCACCAAAAATACCCAATAAACAGTTTTTAGGATGTAAAATGTTGGGTATTCCTAGGGCAGTGGACAAAAATGAATCAACCTCTGACCAAAATGTAGAAACAATTGGACAGGACCAAAAGCAATGTATGAAATCAGCTGCATTTCCACAACCTCTAAAGCATTCAGGGGTATTGCTCAATCCCATCTTACATATTCTATAAGGGGTAAGGTGACTGATGAAATATTTTTATCTGTATAAGTCTATCCCTAGAAGCTATAATGGAGCTTTTATAAGTGTCTGTGAATTCAATCCAGTCTTCATCAGTGAGTTGGATACTCAATTTGGACCAGCGGTCCTGTGCAGACATAAATCTGGGATTGGAGTCAGTCATTACAGTATTGTAGTATTCAGAAATCAGTTTGGTAGTTTCTGGATTTCTAAGTAATTTCTTCAGTGGGGCCATCTGTAATGGGAGTGAGACTGAGCCAAATTTCGCTCCCAGGGCATGGTGAATCTGAAAATAAAAAAACAACGAAGAGGGAGGAAGACCAAAGTCTTCTCTCAGTTGGGCAAAGGACTTAAGGCCCTGCTCAGTATATAAATGGTATAGATATTTAATGCCCCTAACAATCCAGTATTGTGGATTACGGACGTAAGAAGTTCATTCAGCATGGGGTTGTACCACAACAGATTATTAGGAGAGGCAGTCCAGGTATCTCTAGAGAGACGGGTCACTATGGTGATAAATAGTGACAACGTAGTACTTTGCATTGTTTTTCCTGGGTAAGTAGGTATCTGTCTCTGATATATAATATTATGCAGTTTCCAGGGAGACTATAGCGGCTTCAGTAATAGTGCAGGCGTTATGCGGGGAGGGGTGCAGCCAATCATGCACCACAACCAACTGAGCGGCTAAGTAGTATAAATAGAAATTTGGGAAAGCCAGCCAAGCCAAGTGAGATGGCAGTTTTAGAATTTCTAGGGCCATTTTGGAGCTTGGCGGTTCCAGAGGAAACTCGTGCATAGGCAATCTATTTGTTTAAAAAGTGGTTTGGGAATTCTGCAAGGAGCATTAGCCATTACATTTAGAAGTTTTGGGAGGAAAATAATTTTTAATATGTTGACTTTGCCCATAAGATCCAAGGGAATATCCATCCATTGGCCTATGAACTGCTGTAATTGGGTAATAATAGGACACAAATTGTTAGCTATATAAGAGTTTAAAGGCAGTTGTACTACCACTCCCAGATAACTGAATGAGTGAACCACTTGGGGTTGAGAACTCGGATGTATCACCTGATCCAATGGAAGGAGACTGGACTTAGACCAGTTGATCCGGAAGACTGAGAATCTACCAAAGTCCTCCATCTCTTGCAGCAAGAAACACAATGATGTAGAGGGGTCAGCTAAATATATGAGGGTGTCATAGGCATATAATAAGATGCACTCCTCTATAAAGCCAATGGTAAGACCTTGGATGGATGACAAAGAGCGTATATAGTTAGCTAAGGGCTCAATGGCCAAAGCAAAAATAGGTGGAGATAGGGTACAGTCTTGTTATGCTCCTCTCGAGATGGAGAATGTTGGAGAGACAGTATCAATAACTTGAATCCTAGCGACCGGTTCAGTTTACAGGAGTCGTATCCAGGTGAACATCCGAGGACCAAGTCCATAGAGCTGCAATACTTTGAATAAGTAGGGCCTCTGTCAAATGCTTTACGAGTGTCTAGTGACACAATGACATGAGTAGAGGAGTGGCTGTGAGGATACTGTAGATTTTGGAAAAGCCTGAGTTTGTTCATTCTGGTGGAGCAGCCAGGGATGAAACCCTGTGGTCATTCTGCACCAAACAAGGAACTATTTTATTTAGAGGATTAGCAATTACCTTTGTCAGTATTTTTGTATCTACAATAATTAATGATATAGGTCTGTAAGAGTCACAGTCTAGTGGCTCCTTGCGTGGCTTAAGGATGAGGACAACCAAAGCTTCCCACATGAAGGGAGGAAGGATGCCAGTATCTAAGGCATCGGTAAAGGTACGCAGGAGATAGGGGCTCAACAGTTGTTCGAATTTATTATACCATTCAGTGGGGTATCCATCAGGTCCCAGAGTCTTGTGCAATGATATTTGTGCAATAACTAATTCTATTTCCTCCTTGGTAAGAGGGGCATCCGGCGCATCACTACTTTTCTTATTTAGTGCGGGGAGAGATATATCTGCTAAGTACTGAGATAATAGAGCATCAGCATATTATACAGTGCAGGAGTATAACTGGGTGTAGAAGGACATGAAAGCATCCAGAAATTCATGGGGAGTTTCAGCAATACTGTATGGAGATATACGAATACGGGGAATAGAGGTAGGGGAATGACCAGGACGCGCCAATAAGCGTCCCGTCTTGTTGCCATGCTCAAACATTTTTTGGGAAGCATACATATTCTTTTGTGTGAGGTCCAATAAGCGAAGATTGTAACTTTTATGGGAATTTTGCCAAATGGCATGTGTGTGGGAAGTAGGGTTGGCACTGTATTCTGCTTCTGCTTTCAGCATGGCAGATTCAAGTTCTTCAGTACACAACTGAGTATTTTTTCTAAGCGCACCTGTGATGGACATAAAAGTACCACAAAGTGAGACCTTAGATGCCTTCTACTCTATATCAGGTTTAACGATGTAAAGGTTGGATTTCCAAAACTCTGCCTCACCCCATCCTCAGGCATGATAAACTATTTGATCCTCCAACCATTGAGAAATTTGACGCCACAAGGGTGAACCATGTGAGGGAAGTATATCAATCTCTAACAGGAGTGGCCCATGGTCAGAAATGTCACGAGGCAGTATAGTGGCAGTAGAAATGAAAGGGAGGGTAGTAGGTGTGGCAAAAGCCACATCTATTTGGGACATTGTACGGAAGGAGTCTGAGTGGCTAAGTGAACTGTCTAGCATCTGGATGCTTCACATCTGTGAGATCATACACTCGTATCCAATCCAAAAGGGTCGGAAAAATTCACCCTTCACCCACAAAAGGTCCCTAACAGGGTCCACCACTGCATTGAAGTCGCCAATGTATTACCCGGGTCCCCTGGGAAGATCAAGGGTAAAATAGATCATTTTTGTCAAAATTTCAGCAGAAAAGGGAGGGGTATATAGAGATTGACTAAATTAAAGGTGGATCGCCCAATCTGTATGGACAGGAGGAAAAACTGACCCTCAGGGTCTGTTTTAACATGTATTATAAAAGTAAGAGGATGCGCCAACTGGATTAAACAAATTATATTAAAGTGACCAATGGTCGCCGCACCTAAATAGCATTAGCTAAAAAAAATGTAAAAAAAACCTTACGGCGCTGACTATAAAGTGCAGTAGTGCAAAATATAAATCACAATAGTGCTAATTACTATTCCAAAACCCTGATACTACAAATCTTGATCTTAAAGTTATAAAAATTAATAAATATGTAACCTTAAATCACTCAATCCTTAAGCGTGCAATCACAAATAGGTGAATCATAAATTAGCAAATACAAAAAAATGTGAAAAAATTAATATCTGAGAATTAATTAGAATTAATTAGAAAATAAATATTCCAGAAAAAAGTTCATGTATAGATCCAGAATCCAATCACCAGTGAGAGTAGTTTCATGATAGTGAATCACACAAATGCAGTGAACCGCCAACATGTAATAAATCAATATGCACTCGCCAAAAATAATCGGCCACAAGGTGACCACACAGCATGATAAGATATGGGATAATAGGGTGGTAACAGCCAGGTCATCCAAACCATAATTTTCCTTTTCCTCCTATATATCCTTCTTTAACCCTCCTGGCGGTATTCCCGAGTGTGGCTTGGGGTGAATTTTCTGTACCAAGAGCGGTAACCCCGAGCAGTGTTACTTACCTTGTCCCCTGGATCCAGCGATGTCCCCCCCCGATGTGTCTGCGGGCTGTGTCCTCCGCCAGATGACTCTGTGTGCCGGGCTCCGTTCCCTGCGAGCGTCGCATGGGGGTGGAGCCTGATGGCAAATTCAAAAAGTGAAACACACAGTAAACATACAGTACACTGTAATCTGTAAGACTACATTACTGTATGAAATCATTTCACATCCCCTTTGTCCCTAGTGGTTTGCCCAGTGCCCTGCATGCACTTTTATATTATATACATCATTCTTTCTGCCTGGAAGCTTGAGAATGTCCAGGGCAACCAAAAATCATCCCTTTATGTCAAAAGTGTTTTTTGACCAGCTAGTAAACAGTGATAGTAAATAAGAATCATTTGCAGAATTGAGTGATACTGATTTTTGGGGAAATTTATCAACAGACACTGAAAGTGACGACAGCGACAATTCTGCAAATGAGCAAATTTCAGTGTTTTTGATTTAATTACATTATTGAATACATTTTATTACTATTATATTATTATTTTTGATAATTATTTATAGTTATTTATTATATTATAGTTTATGATTTCTTGTTTCAAACTTTATCATACCCGGGATGTCTACTAGACTCTTGTTTGGACAGATTTAAGTGAGTTATTCCTAAGAATTACAAGCCTACAATATAAAACGCCAAATTTCCATGCAGTGAAAGTCACAGACAACTATTTAAAGGGGTTTTTAGTCATAGTGAGTTAAGACGTTTACTAAGAAT
>BLSH010216382.1:532390-552852 GCA_018402905.1 Glandirana rugosa | reverse complement strand
TGAAATCTCTAATTTCTGCTATCTGTCCTCAGAGCAACAGCACAGACAGCAGTAGTAAAGTAATCTATCTCAGGATGCAGGATCAGGTCTTAAAATGGCTAAAATCTGTCCCTCACGCCGTCAGCTACCTTTCCCTATACTAACCCAAGGAGCATGTGACTGCAGCACTGTGACTCCAGCTTATAAAGAGGCTGGGTCACATGATGCACTGGCCAATCACAGCCATGCCATTAGTAGGCATGGCTGTGATGGCTTCTAAGGGCAAACCAGTGAAACGCTTGTTGATTGGCTGCCCTGCAGCTTCTCAACACGTGGAATAAAATAGCAGAACCCCGGACCGAACCCGAACGATTTTTGAAATGTCCGGGTCCGGGTCCGTGCCACGGACACCCGAAAGTTCGGTACGGACCCGAACGTTACAGTCCGGGTTCGCTCAACACTATCCGCCAACACCAAATAAACTCCGATTTGGGTTATTTTTACCAAAGTAATGTAGCAGTATCATTTTTGATCAAAATTTATGAAGAGAAATTACTTATTTGCAAAATTTTATAACAGAAACGAAGAAAAATGCATTGTTTTTGAAAATTTTCAGTCCTTTTTTAATTTATAGCGCAAAAAATAAAAAAGCCAGGAGTGATTAAATACCACCAAAAGAAAGCTCTATTTGTGTGAAAAAAATTATAAAAATTGCATATGGGTACAGTGTCGCATGACCGCGCAATTGTCATTCAAACTGCAACAGCGCTGAAAGCTGAAAATTGGTCTGGGAAGGAAGGGGGTTTAAGTGCCCAGTATTGAAGTGGTTAAATAGCACTTATCACTGTTTACATTATATGTAAAACCATTTATAATTATATTGTTAACCACTTTATATGCTTTTTTGCACACTATATACACGTGATTTAAATATTGATTTTAAGCACTGAAGCAATGCCATATCCACTTCTCATACCTTTATATCATCCATTGGCCCTACCTTGGTAATCAGTCACAGTGGAGGCAGCAGCTAAACACATATTCACAAATTTATTGTCCATAGTGTGGATACACACAATACATTATCAATTCTGCAGGGTGTGCAATCTGATTTTCCTGCTCTACAGGTCTATTTCACAGTAAACGTTGTCATCTGAGACCTCAGACAGCTACTGGCTATTTGCCAGCTGATGGCCAAAATTGGTAAATATTAAAAAATCATATACCAGATGTAATAATTACTAGATTAAAAGGAAATAAAATAATTTAACCGTTAAGTCCAAACATAACAGATAAACGATAAAAACAGAATACATTCCATGATAATATTCACCAAGTCAGTTGAGTCTCTGAGTCAGCTTAAGAAAGCGCAGTACTGTGAAAATATGAATACTAAAATTTCCTCCCTCCACCCTATGTACCAAAACCTGCTACAGTCTCAGCTACTACACCTCCTGAGACTTGTAGTTTGGGCCGTTGGCAGCATTGCACGTATAGCTGAGACTTGTAACAGAACTGCTCATATACAATATTTTTTCAGTGTGTTTATTTAAATGCTAGAATTCATGTTTATTTAATGAAATGTATGAATCGGCTCAAAAATGCTATTGATTTTTATAAATGTTATGTAAATTCCACGTGGAGCCTGCTTGAGCATGATGTTTAAATAATAAATGGGATTTCAGAAGTTTGCACAAAAAATACCAGAAATGTAGATTAAGTGTGAAAACATCAGAATGAAATGCTAATGTCGATATGAATATATAACTCAAAGATATATTCGTGTGCCCATTATATAATACTGGATAAGCAGAGTTCTACTTTTCAAACTACTTTATTTTGTATTTCGCTTAAAGAAGTGGATCTGGATTAAAGAAGTCTAGTTAAAAAAGTAAGACCAGTTTTAAAGAAGATGTAAAATATATTAGCTGGCAGTTTAAGATATTCTTAAAGTAAAATCTAAAATAATTATTTTTTGGTTTTGGATGGAGTACAGAAGGTTGAGAATCCCTGTCATTCAGAGACAGAATAGGAAGTAACAGTTGACACAATGGCATTGATTTAATAGACGAGTAGAGATATTTACTTTGCAAGGGAATCGTCTCTTACCTTTGTGAATGAGATAAAAACTAAATTAGAAAAGAATAACCAAGCAGGTGCAAGGAAAAAAAATTAAACAATACTTTTGCTTGCACATGATTAGGTGATGGAAGCCAGCAGAAATTCACATCATTCATTAAGCTATGTGAAAGTTCCCTTGTGCAGTGAAAATTCACTTTGAACAGCCTATAGTACATCAGCAGCATTGTGACCAAGATAGGATGTTGTAACTCTACCCTCCTCTATCCAAAATTGATAAAACAAGTTTTATACTTTTATGCACTTTTACATGGGTCTTGCTTGTGTTAGACCCAGACCATGCAAAACCAGTGCTTTTTGGTTAACTGTATGTTAACATTTTACAGGTTTGCAAATTAAAGAAAGCATATGAAATATTTGTGCTAAAACATATGTAATACGAGGTAACAGCCACTTGAGCTGTCTGTGATACAAAACACAAAAGTATAATAAATGTACAAAGCAGCGCTAATAAGTGAAAATCAGTATTGTGAAAACATAAATAAAATTAAACATAACTTGATACACATAACAATATCAAAATTATGAAGTGAGAAAATGTAAGTGAAAAAAAAAATCCCTAAATAAACCAAAAGTCCATCAAAGCCCATAGAGAAGGGTTGAATAAGAAGATACTGTGCACCACAAAAAGTTAAAAAGGAGGGGAAGGACAGATTATCCACAAATCACTTTATCCATTAGTGCCCCCACATCCATGAATTCACAATGCTTCCACCACCAGGTGCTCAAGCCTCTTACCGGATCATATGGACCATCATATAGTGTGGTCAAATCCGCATATTAAGTATCCTTTAGCTAGGGGAACTCCAGGACGCCAGTAGTGTATCCAGTCAGAGTTGGTTTATTCTTCTGTTTCTGAGGGAAGATGTGTAAGGGGGCTCACAGCACACCGACTACTGTTACCTCTAGCCTCGAAGTTTGCATAAGGAGACTTAATAGGCACATTTGACCATATTATATGATGGTCCATATGATCCGGTAAGAGGCTTGAGCACTTGGTGTCACCTGTTGGTGGAAGCATTGTGAATTCATGGATGTGGGGACACTAGTATATGAAGGGATTTCTGGATAATCTGTCCTCCCCCTCCTTTTGAACTTTTTGTGGTGCACAGTATCTTCTTATCCAGCCCTTCTCTATGGGCTTTGATGGACTATTGGTTTATTTAGTGATTTTTTTTTCACTTACATTTTTTCACTTCATAAGTTTGATATCATTATATTTATTAAGTTATGTTTTATTCATGTTTTCACGACACTGATTTTCACTTATTAGCGCTGCTTTCTACATTTATTATAGGTTTGCAAATTGTTCTGTATTCTGCTTTGAAATTATTTGGAAAAAATATAATGCAAATAAGATGCATTCATGACGCTCATTTTGCAAAAGCACACAGCCACCTAGCATATAACAAATGCAAGATGGTCTTGGCTCTTTGAAAGAAGGAGGGAAACTGTCCCTTCAGGGTGATGCACTCATCAGTGTTTGTGATCGAAACGTTCCTGCTCTCTAGGCCTGTTGCTGCTGCAAGTGGTACATTTGAAACAATCAATTTACCATTTAAAAAAAGATACCATTTTTAACTCATTGCTGTAACAAAAATATGTGAAATCAAAAGCCATAAATACATTTTGTAAGCTTTAGTAAATGTATTGCTACAGGTCTAGATCAGAAATAAATTGTTAACTGTAGCTGACCTGAATGTATTTAAAGCAAATATATGTCCCCTAATACTATCTCATTCAATGTAACGAACAACCAATAACAACAGGCATCGGCTGGGGGCCAGAATGGTAGCCACTAAAGCTGATTGGTAATGGCATTTCTCTATCATTGGTATTAGTTGAAGGAATAGAGCTCCATCATTAGTATTAGTTGAAGGACTAGTGCTCTATCATTGGTATAAGTTGAAGGAATAGAGCTCCTTCATTGGTATTAGTTGAATGAATAGAGCCCCATCATTCATGTTAGTGGGAGGAATAGTGCCCCATCATTTTATCATTTGAAGAAAGAGTACCCCATCATTGGTATTAGTTGGAGGAAAAGTGCTCCATCATTGGTATTAGAGTATTAGTGCCCCATCATTGGTACTACTTATCACTGGTACTAGTGGGAGGAATAGTGCTCCATCATTGGAATTTGTTGAAGAAATAGTGCCCCATTATTCATATTAGTTGGAGGAATAGTGTTCCATCATTTGTATCATTTGAAATAATTGTACCCCACCATTGGTATTAGCTGGAGGAATAGTGCCCCATCATTAGTATTAGTTAGAGGAATAGTGCCCCATCATTGGTATTAGAGTATTAGTGACCCTTCATTGGTACTACTTATCATTGGTACTATTTAGATGAATAGTGTCCCATCATTGGTATTAGTTAAAGGAATAGTTTCTCATGATTGGTATTAGTTGAAGGAATAACTAACTCCCCATTATTGGTATTAGTTGAAAGAATATTGCCCCTTTGTTGGTATTAGGTGAAGGGATAGTGTCACGTACCTGACGGTGGAGTCTGTCTTGTGCAGGGAACAACCGCTCTTGCGCACCCGATTCAAGGACCCCTGGTAATGGGGACAGAGGCCCAAGAGTGCGGGATGGCACGAGGGCTGGAGGATCACCGATGATGTAGCGAAGCTCCAGGAGGCGTGCAGATAGACGGATGGTCGTTCAGGCTGGGTCGGCAACGGGCAGGCAAGAAGGTACAAAAGGATCAGGCAAAAGAGTAGTCAGAGTCCAAGCAAGGTTCGTTACACGGGCGGGCAGCAAAGGTACACAGAGGCAGACAATCGGATGGTCGTGGGTAGCCGGGGTCGGAACAGGAAGCAGACAACAGGTCGGGACAAGCCGGGTCAAACAGGAGACAGGACAACGCAGGAACAGGTATCAGAGGCTGGGGCTCACAGGTCGGGAACGCTGTAGAACGAGCAGCACTTGTCTCCAGGGCCTCCAGGTTTAAATAGGCCTGTTTGGCGCCGTTTCCGGCGCGTGCGCGCACGCGGGCGCGCGCAGGCGCGCGTGAACGCGCACGGGAGCGCGCGCCACCGCGGAAAACGACAATAGCAGCAAAACTGTTCCTTTTTCCTAACAGATAGTGCCCCATCATTGGAATTCATTGGAGGAATAGTGCCCCATCATTGGTATTTGCAAGAGGAATAGCGTCCTATCATTTGTACCATTGGGATGGAAAGTGCCCTATCATTGGTGACAGTGGGAGGAATTATGCTGTTGGTGCCCAGTGGGAAGAATAGTGCCTCGTAGCAGTGTGAAGCATAGTGACCCTAGGGACAGATAAGGGCAAGTAAAGAAGCAGTTTGGAGACCATTGTTAGAGGGGATTATTGATCGCATAGCAATATTTAACCTAAGGAGTAAGTTCACCTTTTTAAAAAATGCTCTATGTGTTTATTATACACAATAGCACCTCACTAATCACATTTTAAAATTATAGCTGGCCATACACTAGTAACATTTCTTTACAAAATCTTAGGACACTGGTTAGGTTTTCTAACTGCTATTGGGGTAAAATCAATGTTCATTTTCAACTGCAGTGATGAGAAAATTCAATGGCGCAAGATGGAAAATTTTTCTTGAACAAACCAATTTCTAAAAGTGTATGTTGTTTTTGTTCAGTTAAATCTATTTGTTCCAAAATTGATTGTTAAAAGTAAATATTAATTTTAAATATTTTTAAATGACATTTACTAAGTCACTGAATTTTCATACAAATGTTTGAAGAAATGTTTATTTGAATGAGGAAGGAGGAGCGCCTGGTGTCCAGAATAATGCCACTGTTGATGGGGGTATACAGTCGTTTATTGAAAGTAAAAAAACATACAGATTAAGCCAACGCATTTTCTTCTTCATGGCTGTTGATTATTATTATTATTATTATACAGGATTTATATAGCGCCAACAGTTTGCGCAGCACTTTACAACATGGGGGCAGACAGTACAATTACAATACAAATCAATACAGGAGGAATCAGAGGGCCCTGCTCGCTAGAGCTTACAATCTAGAAGCTTATGGATGGGAATGGGCTCCAAAGTGAGTCCTTAATTTTGGACTGTACTTTGGTAGAGTACTTTCTAGTACTGATGCAGAGTCAGCAAGCATTTATTTGGAAATCTACTAGTGTGTGGCCAGCTTTAGCCTCTATTCTGCTAACTAAACTGTAGTCCACTTTAACAAAAACTAGCCAGAAAAACTACAAATGGTTTTCTTGGCTCTATTCTGTCTTCTTAGTAGGACGGACCAGCTATTAGGATAAATGCCCTCTAGCCATACAGGAGGCAGCACTGTCCTTTTCCCAAGGGCTGCACCTGCACAGTGTTTCCCTTCTCTCCTGTTGCATCTGCTGAACTCATCCAAGTGGGCAGAAGCTCAAAATCAGCCTCCAGCAGGGCTGGAGTGTGAGAAGAAGATGCAGCACAAGTAGCCAATGAGTTTGTGTGCTAACAAGGAGCATGCTGATTGGAGGAGAGAGCAGAGTGACATATCAATGAGCTCATAATTCTGCTGCTTCTTATTTCACTGCCTAATCCCAGGCTGGGGCAGGTCCAGGATGATGGGAGGTCCGAGGATGTGGGTTAAATGATGGTGACCATCCTGGAAAATAGTGGCAAGATGGTACTGAACTCTGCAACAGTTGTCAAAATATTTTCCTTAGAGCTCTCCCCATTGCTGGAGAAATTGTGGGCAAATAGGTAACATCTACCACATGTTCTGGGCTTGTAAAAATATTACCGGCTACTCGAGTAAGATATTCGGTATTCTTTCAGAGATCACTGGTATTTTATCACCTCCAGATCCTACACTAGCAATTTTACATATTGGTATTGGCAATTATCCTACCCCCCTTCAGAATAGTAATCCATGTGCTGATGGCAGCCAAATTGGTTATTGCTAGACACTGGAAGGACGACCTAACACCAAACCCATCCGAGAATGTTGCCCAAGTTAATCTTAATTATCACTATGAAAAACGAATATCCTCTAGAGTCGTTTCTTGCTCCTCCTTTGATAAACACTGGAAGGCATGGTACATATGATAATCGGTTCTGCTAGCTTAGTGGTATATGTATTAAAATAGCTGTAATCGGTTCTGCTAGCTTAGTGGTATATGTATTAAAATAGCTGTAATTCCTTTCGTTTGTACTATATAACTGTTGAACTCCTTACTGCTGCTAGGCCCTACTTGGCTATATGTGACTATTAGACTGTTTCTTTGTGTCTTTATTTTTCTTTCCTACAAAATTCCTTGTATGTTGCTCTTCTTATCTGATAATGGACAATATTGAAAATTAGAAGAAAATGGACTTTGTAGTCATGCTATATAGAAAAAATATTTACTTTATTTGTTACAAAGTGGCTAAAAGCCCAAAACATTAAATGGACACATAGGGGTTGATTTACTAAAGCTTGAAAGTGCACATTTTGGTGCAGCTCTGCACAGAAACCAATCAGCTTCAAGGTTTTATTGTCAAAGCTTGATTGAACAAGCTGAGGTTAGAAGCTGATTGGCTAGCATGCACAGCTGCACTGTTTTTTGCACTCTCCAGCTTTAGTAAATCAACCCCATAATGTTAAAAACATCACAATGAAGACATGCAATCATGACATACTACATAAAACTGATCTCCTCTAGTCCTGGTCACTGGATAAGTGGACCAGAAGAAGGGGGATGAGCACAAAGTTATTGGACAACTACCAGATAGTAGTGGTATGGAACCCTGATTAATTGAAATGGTTATACTGATGAACAATACATAAACAAGAATGAAAACAGGGTTCAAACCACCCACAAGAAGAGAGGTAGGTAAATGAGATTGGGCTCAACTAGTTTCTCGTTGGGGAATTTGCGCTTCGTCTGGAGCCACCAGTAGCAATCCAATGGAGATAAACATATGCACCGAGGCCAAAATGGTTTAGCTTGTACTCTCCCAACAGAGATATATATCTTCATTTAACATGTATTCATACATACCTTCCATTATTCTGTCTTATTACGCAATTTTACTGTGTGCAGGCCCCCATACCTTCCATGCGTAGCCTCTCTTTTGGCCTCGGTGCATATGGGGATTGTTGCCCCAGAACGCTATCCATGTTACCAACTTGGGGGGACCTTTTGGGCATCATAGGGACACGTGCTGCTGCTCACATACTACCTATGTGTATCATATAAGTGATTCACTTCACTTCACAAGAATTTGTTACAATGTATTTTCCTAAATATGTCTTTTAACTTTTACTCTGCTTTCTTTGACATGCATATGTTTATCTCCATTAGATTGCTACTGGTGGCTCCAGACGAAGCACAAATTCCCCAGCACAAAACTATTTGAGCCCAATCTCATTTACCTACCTCTCTTCTTGTGGGTGGTTTGAACCCTGTTTTCATTCTGTTTATTGTGTATGTATATGAAATATTACACAACATTTATGTACTGTTTATGTATTGTACACCGGTATAACCACTTGAATTAATCAGGGTTCCATACCACTACTATTGATATCTGGTAGTTGTCCAATAACTTTGTGCTCATCCCCCTTCTTCTGGTCCAATTATCCAGTGACCAGGACTAGAGGAGATCAGTTTTATGTAGTAAATGATTGCATGTCTTCATTGCGATGTTTTTAACATTATGTGTCTATGTAATGTTTTGGGCTTTTAGCCACTTTGTAACAAATAAAGTAAATATGTTTTCTATATAGCATGCCTACAAAGTCCATTTTCTTCTAATTTTCAATATTGTCTATTATCATTCAAGGATGTGGCATGCCTGTACCTTTTAGCCCTCCCCTGCTCCACACTGTGGGTGGGATCCTTTCTCTCCCTGCCCTTTATGTCACTATTGATCTTCTTATCTGGTATTGTTGAAAACTCAATAAAAATGTATTGTTAAAAAAAAAAATTATGGTGACCATCAGACTGAAGATATCTAGCGTCAGAAAAAATGTTTTGTAGGGGAAATCTCTGGATTGAAGGTGAATATTGCAGCAAATATCAGTTTTGTTATATTATTTTTAATAGGCGTATTCATTTATATCTTAATTTTTGCCTGAATTTCTGCTGTAAGTACACTGATTCTTTATCCTTGGTGTTCTCTTGTAGCTTATGCAAAGTTGTAGATGTTAGACTACGGTGTCAACTCTAAATGTGAAAGAATTGCCCACCAAATGCAATGAGATCTCTGACTCCTACTATAATTGTACCTCATAAATCTATTGCTATTTTTACTGAGGTTGTGGCCTTTCGTCATAGCTGGAAAAGTATGATAAATAATTCTCTTGTTGTGACAGAACACGGCAACCTGAGCTCATTTACCAAACAACAAAAACCACAGCACGCTCCCACGAATTCTGTACTCCTATTCCTGGACTCATTTGCTGAGCTAGAATGGATCTTTTCTCTTTATAGTGATTTAAGATGTATGGCCCTGCTCAGCATTTAGAAAATAAAAGCCTGTAATATGTCACCTCATCACCATATATCTTGCCTGCGTTGGGAGGGCTGACAAGGAGAACAATACGCAATTTGTGCATCGCTTTCAGGCAAATGACTTTTATAGTGGGCAAAACGGTGATCGCTAGAAGAGCCAATTGGTTTGCTTGTAAAATATAAGCGTATGAGGTTAAATCGTCACTTATTGCAGCAATACATCATGAGGAAGGTGCTTTGCGTTCAGTGCATCTTTGCAATATGTGTGTTTTTTGTCATTTTGTAATTAGGATTGAAAAAATATAAAAAGTGACCAAACTAACAATGCTGCTAAAATGCAAATCTAGAAATGTCATGCTGATAGAAGAGAACGCCCTGTGCTGTGCTGAAATGTTATTGTGACAAATAGTTTAAAGCTGAAATCTGGGCAGATAAAAAATACAAATTCATGCAGCTCTGTGTTCAGCAATACATCATTAAATGTATTTTCGGGATGCAAGCCACGTGTGTACCTGAATTTGACTTGATATCAGATTCCAGCAGTCACTGTACAACAAGCCTGGAGTTTGAGCAGAAGAAGCAATAAAAGTTCAGTTCATGTACTGAAAAGAAGCGTGCAGACCAGCAGCGGCCAGTCCATAAGGGGCACAGGGGCGTCGCCCTCCTAATCTCTATTTGCCAGACCCTAAGCTCCATTCGGGGAGCATAGAGTTTTACAAGGTTTTTCTTTTTTTTTTTTGAAGCATGTAATTAGAGCCAGAGGCTCTAATTGGCTTCAAAAAGGTTTGGCAAGCGGCCGGGGGGTTTGTTTGTCGCCCTTCCCAGAAAATGGAGCACCAGCCGACACTGGTGCAGAATGTTAGATAAATGAACACAAAGCAAGAGATAAATGGCAAGTAGCACAAGTCCATTAACCACTTTAGCCCCGGAAGGATTTGCCCCCTTCCTGAGCAGAGCACTTTTTGCGTTTCGGCACTGCGTCGATTTAACTGACAATTGCGCGGTCATGCGATGTTGTACCCAAACGAAGTTGACGTCCTTTTTTTCACACAAATAGAACTTTCTTTTGGTGGCATTTGATCACCTTTGTGGTTTTTATTTTTTGTGTTATAAATAGAGTTGAGCGAACCGGAACTGTAAAGTTCGGGTCCGTACCGAACTTTGGGGTGTCTGTGACCCGGACATTTGAAAAAAAGTTTGGGTTCGGGTTCTGGGTTTGGGTATTTGATCCCGCCTGTTGAATAGCTGCAGGGCAGCCAATCAACAAGCGTTTCACTGGTTTGCCCTTAGAAGCCATCACAGCCATGCCTACTAATGGCATGGCTGTGATTGGCCAGTGCATCATGTGACCCAGCCTCTTTATAAGCTGAAGTCACTTAGTGCTGCATGTCTCATGCTCTCTGGCTAGTGTAGGGAGAGGATACTGCCGGCGCTGTGAGGGACAGATTGCAGATATAATAACATCTCATCCTGCATTACAGAACGATCTGATTGTGGACTAGGTAGAGATTACTACTACTACTGCTTTTAGGGACAGATTGCAGATCTAATAACATCTCATCCTGCATTGCAGAACGATCTGACTGGACTAGGTAGAGTCTACTGCTTAGAGGGACAGATTATTGTTCTAAAATCATCTCCTAGTTCTATAGGGACAGGTTCCTGCTGTTGCTGTAAGGGACAGATTATTGTTCTAAAATCATCGCCCACTCCTATAGGGTCAGATTCCTGCTGTTGCTGTAAGGGACAGATTATTGTTCTAAAATCATTTTACTTCCTTTTGCAGCCCTCTAGCACTTTCCAGGACTTTTTTACAGTCATTTTTGTGCCGAAAAGTTCGGGTCCCCATTGACTTCAATGGGGTTCGGGGTCAAGTTCGGGTCAAGTTCGGTACCGAACCCGAACTTTTTTGCGAAGTTCGGCCGAACCCACCGAACCCGAACATCCAGGTGTTCGCTCAACTCTAGTTATAAACAAAAAAAGAGCGACGATTTTGAATTAAAAGACAATATTTTTTACTTTTTACTATAATACATATCCAAAAAATATATATAAATGTAGCCATGAGCTCCCTTGAGAGTGGCTGGTAGTAGTGGTTCACCTGATAGCTGACCTCAATCGCACCATACATCACACATCCGGAGACACTGACCAGGATGGTTCTTGTTTTTGTTGTTTTATTTGGGGAAATAACTTGGATGGGGATAAGGGATGACTGTGGGATGCCTAAGAATTATGGTAAAGATCCCATATACAAGCCTGTATATGCATTCTTCACTGCAGACTATTGCTCCTCTCAACTCTCCAGCACTTCTCTTGCTGACCGTTACTCTTACAGTTCTCTCACTACACAGAACTCTCCACTTCACACTCCTTTGCTTCTCTCCTGCTCAGAACTTAGTTTCCAACCTGAAGGGAAATTTATCAGGCTTCTCTATACCTTTCTCTTCATCACGGTTAACACATGGCGAGGCCTACCCTGTTTCAGCTGGACCTCAGGAACACCCATTATAAGCCAGGAATCACAGGCCCTTGAATGTGCAGCAAAGTACTTTAGTGCTAACCGGGGCTTTTGACGAACTACAACTCCCAGCCCATCCTCTTCCAGGTCCCACTGACCTGCTCTCTGGTAGTGACTTTCCTTTCCCTTGACTGACTCCCAATGCTCCCACAGACTGTCCACCACTCCTCTGCAAGCCTGCTCCAGCACTTTCTCCTCCAGTCCCAGGGACAGTCGCTAACCGCACCGGTGGATACTTCAAAGTCTCTCACTCCTCCTGTGGCACCTCCACTGTTCTCCTGTTCCTCCTGTGCCGCTCCAGGAATCAATCTCCTTTCTGGCTGCACCCGAACACCCAGGCCTCAAGGTCACCCTCCCCAGACTGGGGACGACCTCCCGGGGAGGGGTCTGCTCCACAGCGCCTCTGCTACATCTCCAGACTTCCACCCGACATTACTCCTCCCAGATTGGGCTGACTCTCAGTATTTAAGGAGGTCTGCCCCCTGCCAACCCTGCTTGGGGATTGGTCAGATCTCCTTAGAACACTTCAGATGGCTCCACCCAGCTCCCAGCTTTCTGACCAGAAAACCTTCTCCAGGTTTCTAGAAAGAAGTGGGAGGTTCTGGTGACCTCATCTGTTAAGTCCACCCAATCCTCCCTGAGCTTCTCCTCCCAGCCCAGATCAAAACATTCAGGCCTGCACATTACAGTCAGGCCTGATTACATTTACCTCTCCTAGCCAAAAAACCCTGCTAGAAAATGCACCTATACTGTGGGGGCGCTACATAAAAAAACAAACGTATTCATCAGTTTAGGCCAAAATGTTTTCTTCTACATATTTTTGGTAAAAAAAAAATTGCAATACGCGTTTATTGATTGGTTTGCGCAAAAGTTGCCGTGTTTACAAACTATGAGAATTGATTTATGGCCTTTTTACAATTTTTTTTTTTTTACTAGTAATGGCAGCGATCTGCGTTTTTTATCGGGACTGCCACATTGCCATGGACAGATCGGAGATTTTTGCCACTTTTATGCCACTCCTCCCCTAATCCACCCACGGCTCTCCTTCGCTGCTCCGCCTGCCCGACTCTCTCCTCCCCTGCTCCACCAGTCCAGCTCTCTCCTCACTTGCTCCGCCTGCTGGGCTCTCTCCTTCCCCTGTCTGCCTGCCCACCTCTCTCCTCCCCTGCTCAGGGTTGGCAATAAAGAGACACAATCTACACATCACCTGGCCACAATCGATGGGTAGATCTTGATCAATGGGTACATCGCAATCGACGGGGTTGCCGACCCTGGATCTACACACATACAATCCAATGAGATAGTTGAACAAACATCCAGGAGTCCAAGGAAAGTTGTGAACCCTTATCCTTAAGTACTATTTTAAGCAGTATGGTTACAAACAAACCGAAATTCTCAGCGTCCATGTCCAAACTGATATAAATGAGAAATAAAAGTAAAAGTGAGAATGAAAGTTAAAAAAAATAAATAAAAATAAGCAATATATAAAAAAGCCTAGCCTCTGAAATGCATTCCGATTGGCCAGTTCCACTCCAGGTCTTGACAGCTGTCAACAGGCGCTGTGCAGCTTGTGGCTCTAGTGGTCTTCACGGAGCTGCCGCTGCAGCAAGGACTTCTTCACGATCTCGTGCAGGATCCTCCACACAGCCCATCCAGGCACAGACTATCTCCCTGCATACACCCTGTGAGTTTAACTATGTTTTTTATGTACACCTAATAAACCGATTTCCACTATTGGCTGCTTGGCGCCTTTTTTCCTTCCCCTCTGGTTATGTCATAATGTGCATATTGGAGAAGGAAGTGATGAGCAGACATGGTAAGTTGTACAATGCACTTATGGATGCATAAGAGCAGATGCCAAGAAACATAAAGAGAAGTGGAACCATGAGGTATCCATTTCCACATAATAACAGATAATGAGAATTACACCCAGCATGTGGGTCGGGTCTACTGCACCCGTGCACATAGAGGCATGCTTTGAGCTCATCAATGCCCGGTACTAGGCGTGGACTGCAGTCATGTGAAAACCAAACATTAAGGCAGTTCCCCGACTTAGAGATGAGCCTCATTGTGTGTAGTGTAGTGTAGTGAGTGTGTCCCATGTAGCTACACACTGTGCTGGTATGTTTTGCATTAGGAGGGACATGCTGAGCCTGCGCCCACTCCACCAGTCTAGCTCCCTCTGTTGCCTCACTCCCAGTAACAGAATGGGGTGCTGCCAAGCACATAGCGTGGACCTCATACTTGCTCATCAACTCCTTCCTTCCTGTACCTTATGTACCTCATGAGATTCGGTACCTCTTGTATCTCCGTGATGCTAGTTTGCTCCCAGTTACCACTGATCTAAAGAGATAAAGATCAACTCTATTCACAATTATATTTTTTGGATTTGGTGGAGAAGAAAGGTTTTATTACTGTCCATATTGGTGAGATTGTATCCTGGTGACCAAAGGGGAGGTATCTTCCCAGTGTGGATACTGATAGCAATGAAAATCTATTACTTACAGTAGCCTCATGCCATTTCCTTATGGTGCCTAAAAGTCCTTGTCCCACATCATACTGGTTGGCAACACAGGTCATAAAGGATGGTAATCAGGCCACCTTTAGTGCCATTAGGAAATGCTAGTCTTCATCAAGCCCTAACATAGGACCCTTATTACATTCTGTCATGATTCTCTTAACATCAATTGCTCAAGCCCTGGAAAAGTGGGATACTTTTTTCCCCGAAACATGCTGTATTTGATGCTCTTTACTGTTAAATTGTGAAAAAAGTGAAATGAATGTTTGTACTGGGTGCTCCTCCGTATACCTCCTATATTATAGGATATCAAGGAAAAGATCCCACTGAAATTGTATCTCAGTTTTTGCCCTGGTGACCACAGAAAAAGTGAGTGGATTTCCTCAGCCCCCACTAAAAATAAACAGTATTAAAAAAATCCAGGTTAGTGATGAGGAATGCACCAATAGCAGATTGTATAATGTGCAGATCAAAGCAGAGGGTATCAAGTTTGGGTGAAAGACTGCACTGGACTGGTGCCCCTGGAGGCCGCCTAGCAGCAGACTACTGTGTGGAGAGTATAAGGGGAATTGCTCCCAATGGGTTACATCCCAATTGCAGGTGGTAGGGGATAGACTTTGTTAAGGTCTAGTGCTGCTACCTTTCTGATAACGACAATGGGGGGCATTATCGCAGGGGACATTTGGGTGATTGGAGAGGAGCATCCGGTGTCCAAAAAAAATCTCACTGGATGATTTTTATTGAAGATAAAAGTATACAAGAAGAGCCAAAGTGTTTCAGGGGAATTGCATTCCCTTTCTCCGGGGCTAGTACATAGAGAAAGATACATTGTAAAAATCCATAGCTAGTCTATAGGATTTGTACAAAGTGCAAAACAAAAATCTGTGTTGATATATATACTGTAGTTTTAATATAAAGTGGAATCCCCATTTGGTCTCTAAAAAGATATTGTGAATCGTAAATAAAATAAAAAGAAATCCACATTGCATGAATACAAGGCAGAAAAACAGTCACTGCCCTCTGCTCAGAGTGGGTGGAGATCTGAGCAATCAGCAGTCACGTGATCGCTCAGTTCTCAGGCTTAAAGCCAGCAGGGAACAGTTGCAACATCAAACCGATGCTGCGGCAGGGAGGTGATTATGTATTTTTTTTTTTACTAACCACAAACTTCCTTTAAACCTGGACTTGTTTTTGGCATTTTCCTCCTTGCACACCCAGCCCCTACTCCAGCAAATAGTCGACCTTAGACCCCCACTCTTGGGAGAATTGTCTAAGGATAATCATCCCATCTACACTCCTTAAGAATGGAGGAACATTACGGGAGGAATCGGGTGTTCTGGAGTTGTCCAAATTGGCTATCTATGGAAAATGGATGGGGAACACCTACTGCTTTACAAGACCCACTGCCCCTTCTACTTTGAGCAATAAAGAAAACTGAAAGAAGTTTCTGACTCTATTAAAAACATATATAAATGTATCACTATCTGTCCACACCCCTTGGTGACCACACATAAAGTGAGAGGAAACCTTCCCATTGGCTACTCATGCTCCCCATTGGCTACTGGAGTTATTTTCTAATTTGGAAGCAATTTCTTTTGCTCTCACTAGCGTCCCATTTACATTACAAAGATTATTATTTTACAGAGTTTAATTAAAATCCATAAACTTTTTGAACACATCACTGCAGCTTTCATTCCTGCAGGTACACAACCAATACTCTGTGTATTGCAGAGTTTCCAGCTGCAGATGGCTATGATCTCCCCTATCATTAGTCACCAATAAGCATTACAATTAACCGAGGACAGAAGATAAACTGAATCTCACAGTCCTCGCTGAGATCCTTCAGAAATAATATGAGCTGATCAGAGTCCTGCAAGTCAGTTTCAACCTGTTGTGGAGATATTAATTATAGCCCAAGCTTAATCACCGCATGATTCTAATGTGAACCATTCATCAAACGGAAAAGTTCAAGACTCATGGTTAGCAGAGGTTAGGAAGTGTTTGAGGGACATGAATACATCACTGACCTCTTAAAGAACCACGGTCTATTTAAAAATTGGACAATGGTTTTTAAATGAGGAGCTGGTGAAATCACAAAATGTAAGCAATTAAATCTTTGGCTTATTGTGTAGTTAGCAGGTACATCCAGAGGCGTAACTAGAACCTTCAGGGCCCCGGTGCAAGAAATTATGAAGGGCCCCCTGACCCCTGGCCAGGGCCCTTTCCTCTTCCCACTGATCCTGGGGCCCTTTACGCCTATCATGGGTTCCTTTATTATGATACTGCAGTGGGGCCCTTTCACAAGTTCTGCAGCAGGCCCCAGGGGGACCAGGGAAGCACACAGGGGCCCTGGGAACAGCAGAAGTCAAGTAAACTGGATAGAGGAAAATGGAGGAGATTGGGTCCTCTAAATGCCACCCCGCCATCCCTCCTATTCAGGTGTACAAGGGAGGCACATGGGCCCCCTGGACCATGGGGCCCGGTTGCAATTGCAACCCCTGCAACCCCTATCGTTACGCCCCTGGGTACATCAGTATCCAACAATCTCAGAAACCATGCATAAAATTTACTGGCGGAGCACATTTTTTACTGGCAACCTGAAAAATAACTTAACTCCTATTAAAAACTGAGACAATTGATATTTAAACACAACATGGAAATACTGACAATACCCATATCAAGTAGTTTGCCCTGTTTACACTTAAAAAGTCAGCACATGACAAATTATCAGACCTTGATATTTATAGACAGTTGTAAAAATCACTGATTTTTACAAACTGTCAGTAAATTTACTGGCGGTTGGCAACACTGCTATACTCATCCCTTATATACTGTACATCAAGCCAAGTCACTACTTTGAGCACCCAAAACCTTGTGCAGAAAATTCAGGCTGGAGCATTTCACTATTGAGAACAAACGTACATTTCAGAAATATCTTCTGTTAGCCAAAACTATCACCCATCCATGCTTTTCTATCACCGTAAGATTTAACAATGTTTTTGTGTTTGGATTGTGATTGCATATGGAGACTCATAGTGCCATTTCCAGCACAGTATGGCGATGTCTTCATACTGTCATATTGATGATGTCATTCTGCCCCTCACCATGGTAGATATACCTTTGTTTTTATTTCACCTTCCTTTATCTAGAGTTTTCTCTGCATTTAAAATCAGGCCAAGCCGTCCAGAAATAGTGACAGTTACAGGGGTTGGGACAAACTGTATAATAATACGTGGTCAGCATTCATTTATAGAAGTTAAACTTTTTTCCCAAGTGAAAAAAAAAAAAAATCAGAATCTTTTGCTATAACAACAAAAAAAAAGTTAGCTGGCATTAGGACTTGTTTTATGGGTTACTTAAAGCAGAACCTGGGCCATCTAAAACTACATTAAGGGTCAGTTCACATCATAGAAACGCAGTCTGGATTTGACACATTTTTGATGCGTTTTTGGTGTGTTTTTGATGCAATCCAGTGCATTTTCCCTCTCTTTTTTCTTAACCTTAAATAAGGACATGTGTTCCAGTGTGTTTTTGGTGCATTTAGGTGCGTTCCGGTGCTTTCCAGTACATTTTTTTATGCATTTTACAACATTCCAGTATAGTCCAGTACAGGAAAATGCAGCATGTTCTACTTTTTTTCTGGAAGTGGAATGCACTGGAACTACTGGTGTTAACTATGCAATTGAAAAACATATAACCTACTTTCCATGCGTTTTTATTATTTTTATTGCTTTTACTAGTAATGGCGGTGATCTGCGATTTTTTATCTGGACTGCGATATTGCAGCAGAAATGTCGGACATTTTTTACACATTTTTGGGACCAATGACATTTATACAGCGATCAGCAATTTAAATATCCACTGATTACTGTATAAATGTCATTGGCAGGGAAGGGGTTAACAATAAGGGGGCAGTGAAGGGGTTAACAATGTTCCCTGGCTGTGTTCTAACTGTGGGGGGGGGGGGGGGCTGGCCGGGACATAACAGATCTAACTGATCCCAGTGACAGGGATCAGTAGATCTGGTATGTCCCCTGTCACAGAACGGAGAACCGCCGTGTTTACACTTAATAAGAACTATTTGAATTGCTCTAGAGAAGTCAACTAGATTCAAGCTTTCTTTTCCCAAACATAATTTATCATTGCAGCTTTAAACCTGATTGATTACTACTGGGTAGCTCAGAAGATGAAGTTTTATGGATGGGAATGACTTATGATACTTTGGGTTCTGGGATAACTGAAGAGATAATTGGCGGGAGAGGTACACTATATTGCCAAAAGTATTGAGACGCCTGCCTTTACATGCACATGAACTTTAATGGTTTCCCAGTCCTAACCAAATAGCAAGCCACTCAGTAAATATTATACCAATATGTACCAACGTCCTAATTACTAATGTATATAGGGGATCAAGAGTGGAGGCAACAGAGGACTTTGACGGTACGTATGAGACATACAAATTTTATTAGACATATTGCTAAAAAAAATGCCACCTGTACGGTCGGTAAGTATCAAATACAAGATGACCACATTCTATAAAATATATATATATATATTTTTAAAGAAATATATACTTTGTATGTCTCATACGTAAAGTCCTCTGTTGCCTCCAATATTGATCCCCTATATGCATCCCAGTCTTAGTCTATAGGGTTCAATATTGGGTGGCCCACTCTTTGCAGTGATAACAGCTTCAACTCTTCTGGGAAGGCTATGCACAAGGTTTAAGAGTGTGTCTATGAGAATGTTTGACCATCCTTCCAGAAGTGCATTTGTAAGGCCAGGCACTGATGTTGGACGAGAATGCCTGTCTCGCAGTCTCTGCTCTAATTCAACTATCGGGTTGAGGTCAGGACTTGTGCAGGTCAGTCAAGTTCCTCCACCTCAGACTCGCTCATCCACACCATATTGCCAAAAATATTGGGCCACCCCTCTAAATCATTTGGTGGAGGGGGGATTATGGTGTGGGGTTGTTTTTCAGGGATTGGGTTTGGCCCCTTAGTTCCAGTGAAGGGAATTCTAAGGCATCAGCATACCAATAGATTTTGAACAATTTCATGCTCCCAACTTTGTGGGAACAGTTTGGGGATGGCCCCTGCCTGTTCCAACATGACTGCGAACCAGTGCATAAAGCAAGGTCCATAAAGACATGGATGAGCGAGTTTGGGGCGGAAGAACTTGACTGGCCTGCACAGAGTTCTGGCCTCAACCCAATAGAATACTTTTGGGATGAAGGAGCGGAGGCTGCAAGCCAGGCCTTCTTGTCCAACATCAGTGCCTGACCTCACAAATGCGCTTCCTTCAAGAATGGTCAACCATTCCCATAGACACTCCTAAACCTTGTAGTCAGCCTTCCCAGAAGAGTTGAAGCTGTTATAGCTGCAAAGGGTGGGCCAACTCAATATTTAACCCTACTGATTAAGATTAGGTTGCTATTAAAGTTCATGTGCGTGTAAAGGCAGGTGTCCCAATACTTCTTGCAATAGAGTGTAGATAAAGATAGGGAGACTAAAAAATATTGTATTACTCAGTGATTTCTTGTCATACCATTGCCTAAAACACAATTTTATGTATATCAACCGGGTGGGAAACGTCGATATTGTCGAAGTTGAGAAGACCCTTCCGACTGATGTTCCAAATCCTCACAGATACCCTTACCAACTGGTAAGAACTTCCTTCGCGTAAACACTCCAGTCCGTGACTACAACCTGTTCTTCCGGACCGAACGTCGGAGGCGAGGAAGTAGGGTTTTCATAAGATAACCCAACTCCGGTCTTGAGACACGTCCGGTCAGTTCAAGAAGGCGGGGTTTGAGCGAGTAGGTACAGAAATACCTGGAACGAAATACGTGACCAAGCGTCAGTACAA
>BLSH010216382.1:498487-520706 GCA_018402905.1 Glandirana rugosa | reverse complement strand
TGAAGCAAATCCTCCTACATAGGTTTTACACCCTTTCAGAAGTGCAGATAGTGTTAAAATTTTTCTTCATCTGTCTTACTACATAGCAGAGGGTAGAGAGAATGCAGATACACTGTGTGAGAGCTGATTGGAGGAAAGGAACATACTGCCCTCCACACAGCAGAAGAACTGTGCTGTGAATAGACAAGCTCCCCCCTTACCTCTCAACAGATTTATCTCATGTGTTGGGAAAACTTGACACATGCTAATAGAGGAATGAAGCAATAGAGAGAAACAACACTTAGAGCTTTCGAGAGAGATAAGTAAACAGTACAGATATATGTGCTTAGTTAAAAGTACATAACTGAGGTTTACAACCACTTTAAGCTGAAACTTGCCTTGTGGATCTCCCTCGAATTGTGCCTTAACCAAGCTACTTTCATACTGTCCAGCCACTGTAGAATATTTGTGGCTATTTTATCTCATAAAATACACTCTAATGGTTATTTCAACATAAAACCCACCTAGTCTTTGTCTATGTGTGTCATCAAAGCCACTTTAAAAGGAACCTCTGTCAGCTGTGTGGTATTTTAACCTCTTGCTGACTGCCCCATGTGCATTTACTGCAGGGTGGCAGCTTCTGTGTGCAGAATCACGTACAGGTAAGTGATTCTGCACTTCTGGGTCTGTGGCGTGCACGCGTGCTGCCGGCACACCCACTCCAGCAGTGATTGGACACAGTGGGAGCCAATCAGCAGGTCTGGTGGACCCCATGTTCGCCGAGATCCACCGATCGTTCCCGACAGAGGCAGAACGGCGGTCTGCCTATGTAAACAAGGCAGATCGCCGTTCTGTTAGTAGGGAAGACAGAGATCCTGTGTTTCTGCTAAGCAGGAATACGGATCTCTGTCTTCCATCAGTTAAAGCACACCCACCACAGTTAGCAAGCACCCCCTAGGGACACATTTAACCGTCTGATTGCCCCTGATGTTAACTCCTTCCCTGCCAGTGCCATTAGTATAGTGACAGTGCATATACTTTAACACTGATCACTGTATTAGTGTCACTGGTCTCCAAAAAGTATCAAAAGTGTCACTTAGTGTTTGATTTGTCCTCCGCAATGTCGCAGCCCTGCTAGAAGTCGCTGATTGCCACCATTACTAGTAGAAAAAAGAAATAAATAAAAATTCCATAAAAATATCCCATAGTTTGTATACACTTATTGGGGTTTTTTTTACCAAAAACATATAGCAGAATACATATTGGCCTAAATCGATGAAGAAATTTTTTACATTGTTTTATTGGGTATGTTTTGTAGCAGAAAGTAAAAAAAATATATATTTTTTTTCAAAATTGTCTGTCTTTTTTGTTTATATAGGATAAATTTAGTACAGCGCAATCATCAGTAAAGTGATAATATAACATACATATGTAGCGCTACCCTTGTGAGGGCCGCTGGTAGAATCAGTACCCCACTGGTTGCCCCAACCCTGCAAGTCCTCTGCCACCTCTGACACCCTGGGTTCAGACATTATTTCCCTTTCTTGAGTAACAACAAGGAAGGAGGTACACCACAATTAAAGGCAATGGAAATAGAACAGATTAGAATAGTACTTTTGGACCAACTGTCACCAGTAATGAAGTGACAGTCAAGCAAATAGATAATATCAACAAAGGAATACAAGAAATACCTGAATATAAAGTATACTTATTTGCTACTATGCATATACACTGCCTATGTGAACAGACAGCCAATGAGCAGAGGAATGGCCTTTGACTATGTCAGACCATCTCTCCCCTGCCTCTCAACACACAGGTGCAAACATTAGGTAGACATGTCATAAACCATCAATAACAATTGGCTGCGATTGAATTTAGCCTGCTCTGGCAGAGAGTTCTAGGTAAATTCAAATAAGCACAGTAAAGGCAATCCCTGCAGTGGGTAGGAAGGTTTGAAGTTGTCCTGTGTTATAAAGAAATAATCCCTTAGTCTTCAGCTAGCCTTTGCTAAACTTGTTAAGAATTCCAGAATAGCAGAACAAAACAACTTGACTGAAATGTACTATTCAAAGAAACAGACTCTTCCTCAGCTAATAAGATGCAAATAAGATCACAAGGACTGCTGATGAAAGGGTTTTATATCTGGTAGAACTACAGGTAACAGCAGGATGATTGAAGGCAGAGATGTCTGTATACAGTGTCTAATTTTGAAAGCATGGGTAAAGATGTCTGCATACAGCATTTTTTTATGAACAGATGGGCTATTGCCCGCTCACCACACTGAAATGAAAGATTATGATGATGCAAGCTCTCCCTCAACTTGGCTCAGGGGATGGGGTCCGGCCTCTGCTGCACCTTGCTACAGCTCACCCGCATCTGATCCCAATGCAGGATAGATGGAACAGGAGCAACTTCCAGGCTGCCACCAGACAGGAACGGGATGTTGTCCGCGGGTGTCCTGCTGTATCTCTGCTGGATGATTCTGCTTGTGTAGGCCGCGATTTGGCTGCAACACACACAGTCACAGAATCACTGCTCACAGATCCAGGCTGGGGTCCCAAGAGAGTGAGCTAGGCCTTGACCAGCCCCTTTTATCTCCTCTCCCAGCAGTCTGTTCTTTCTTCTCAGCCATCTGGTAGTTGTAGTTCCTTGTAATCCAGCTAGAGGGCAAATCCAATTCAGATAGTCTGAACTAGAGGGAAACGACTCCCAAACAGTGAGATTACACAATGTCTCCTGATTGCAGGTATGGATATCCAGCTCCTGACTACACATAAAATACAATATAAGTGTACCAAAAATAAAATGTCTCTTAATATCCAAGTATATCAACACAATTCATTTCCCAGAAATGGGAAAAAACAAAACATTTCAAAACTAGAAAAGAAACAAATAAATTCTTAGATCGAATATATTCTTGCTACCTCTGTGCAACGATCACAATAAATTAAAAACAGCTGCTTGTGCAATTCACAACCAGTGCTCTCTAGCAGCTCACCTCCAGTTTTGACTCCTGTTTTACCAGAGAGTCAAAGCATGCAATTCCTCTTGAGGGATATATGAAGATCTGTGTGGATGATGGATATCCTTATAGCTTTCACAGCTCAGCTCTCTCCTTCATGGGATGTTCACTGTAATACCGGCCATATAAAACAGAAAACATACCATCTAGTGCTCTCTGTAAAAAAAAATGTTATTACCATAAAATCTTATAGTGGTTCACTCACATAAAAGACACTAAAAGTAGTGCCAGCTGAAAATTGTAAAATCCCCCATCTTACCGTCACTGGTTAGGAAAGGTCTCTGGATATCATCAGCTGCTGACTCCTTACTCCATACACGTTGCGTCCTCATGTGGACTTCTTCAGTTGGGTGCTGAAGAAGGCCATACGAAGACGCAACGCGTATGGAGTAAGGAGTCAGCAGCTGATGCTATCCATCCACACAGATCTCCATATATCCCTCAAAGTTGGAGGTGAGCTGCAAGAGAGCACTGGTGGTGGATTGCACGAGCACCTGTTTTTTATTTATTGTGATTGTTGTACACAGAGGTAGCAAGAATATTTGACCTAAGGATTTATTTGTTTTTTTCTAGTTTTGAATTTTTTTTTTCCACATTTCTGGGAAGAAGTGAATTGTGTTGATATGCTTGGATATTAAAAGACTTTTTCTTTTTGGTACACTTATATTGTGTTTTATGTATGTTATATTATCACTTTACTGATGATTGCACTGGATCTGTATGAGTGCTGATTGATATCTGTTTGTTTATATATATTTTCTTTGTCACATTTGGTTGAGATGATTAATATATACACACTGTATTCACAATTTGTTTTGTTTATAGCACAAAAAATAAAAACTGCAGAGGTGATCGAATACCACCAAAAGAAAGCTCTATTTGTGGGGAAAAATGGGCGTCAATTTTATTTGGGTACAACGTTACACGACCACGCAATGGTCAGTTAAAGAGACGCAGAACCATACTGCAAAAAATGGCCTGGGCATGAAGAGGAATAGACCTTCCGGAGCTGAAGCGGTTAAAAAAATGATTATTTTTTTTTTCTTTGTTAAACTTCCCCATGGCAGTGTTCAGTTCCCCAAGTCATTTCATGACAATATATGGTTTATTAGCTGAAAAAATGGCCACAATTTAACCACAGACCCTGCATGTCAAAGGTATTAGCTGCAAAGTTCGAGTTGGCCAAATACTTAAATGCTTGGCGAATTAAACATGGGCAAATTAGCCTATCACTAGTTCTGAGGATGCAGGTTTTCAATCTTTCAACCCATGTAACTATAGTGCTGGGCCAAAAGAGAAGCATGGGAGCTGTGCCAAAGTGAAGTGGCAAAAATGTAATTTGCTTAATAGAGTATGCAGTCTATCTATCTATCTATCTATCTATCTATCTATCTATCTATCTATCTATCTATCTATCTATCGTATCTATCTATCAATGATATCTATGTATCTATCTATCTATGGTATCTATCTATCGATGATATCTATGTATCTATGTATCTATACATCTATCTATCAATCTATCTATCTATCTATCTATCTATCTATCTATCTATCTATCTATCTATCTATCTATCTATCTACCTATCTACCTATCTGTTTCTATATTTACACACATAATGGAAATACATGAATTCAAACTTACAATACAAACAAATATCTCTGATCAATACCCATCAATGTTGCTGACCGCAGTGTACTCTGTCTAATTGCAGGTATAATTCTGGGTAATTTTCTCTTCATGCTCCGGTAAAAGTGTTAACACCAGAAACTATCTTAGCTTGTGTAACATAAGCTACTAACACACTTTCTTTTCATGATCTTAGTGACAAAACATCAATGAAAATATCAATATCCAGAATGGGTGATATTACCAGAGATGTCACATATGTCTCTTTGCCATGGGATGGCAGAGATCTTTATACAGGACTAGACAGCAGAAGCAATATTCACTCATTAATTGCAGGGCAAAGATATGGAATTTATTAGGTAGTAAATCTGATTCTGATGTATGTTTCGAACCATATAATTGGCTCAAAGTATACATTTAGTTACAGCAATAAACCTACAGTCATTGAACGCTTGTCGCTGGGAGCATTAAAGCAGTAATAAAATCCAATGGCTGAAGACAAACATACATCCTCCATTGATGTTCTATAATTACCATTCACTATAGGCAGATTGCAAATGTAAATATATTATCTGATAAGTTATTTTAACCCTATCATGGCTGAAGCTAATTGAAAGCTTGTTGATCAGATATTTTTTTTCAGATTTTGTACAATAATGGCAACCTGAAACTTACCAAACCTTTCCGGTATCATGTCCCTGGCTGTCAGCGCTTGTCTGCTCCCCAAATTGTAAGCATTAGAAAGCTGATAGCAATGCTCCACTCAACCAACTTTGCCTTAAATAAACTTTATTGACCCATGAACACGCAAACAAAATTTTGTCTAGTTTCTCCCCCACTGACATGTTTCGCCCAGCAATCAGGCTTAATGGTTTTCATTTTCAGTGACCACTCGAAATACAAATATTCCAGTGATCACTGAAAATGTAACGCATCTGTGCTTATTTAAAGAGATTTGGATAATGCATTGGGGTGGATATACTAAAGAAGTACTCTATGTTCACTTTTAAAGTGAATTTTTACTTAGCAAAGTTAATTTTTAGTTTTCTAAGAGTCCATGCAGACCCTGGTATACTGGCATGTTATTTTTTTTTTTTTTTACATGTTAGCATGCATTGTGTCAAAAAAAATCACACTTCCAAAATAATGGACATGTACCATTTTGAGGAATGCAGTACACCATACTTTGTGGTGCACTGCAGAGCATGCATGTTGGAACTGCTTTGGGATGCCATTCAAAATGGACCCTTAGTGAATGAGGGCAAAACTTACTAAGACAAAATTTACTTTGCAAGAATATCCAGCCATGAGCAAGGAAAATGTAAAAAAATGAGTTTTCGATCACCTATGATTGAAGTCAGCACAATTTTTCCTCGTCACTAAGCTAAGGCTTGGTTCACACCTATGCAGTTTGCTTTTGATCCATTTCTGCAGTGCTTTTTGCGATGCATTTTGCATTTTTGCACACACGCTTTGACACATTTTTTGCACATTTTTTAATGCATTTTTTAATGCTTTTTTTGCCCAATTTGTTGGGTGGATTAAAAAATGCAAATTGCTGAAAAATTACAGTCAAATCCAGACAAAGAAAACACTACATGCTTTTCTGCAGCTTCTCCATTGACGTTTATTGAACCAAAAGCGCAGTTTTGCTTTTGAAAAAGTCCCTGACTATTGCGCTACACAATGTGATTTATTATAATTTCATCTGTGTGCATTATTTGGTTTATTATTGCTCTGTGTCTTTAAGCTTTCTGCCTCTGTCTGAGCTGAACCTTCTCTCCCACCGTAGTTCTGTATATCCCCTCCCCTTCTCTCTTCCTGTTTCATTTCTGAGCATGCTGCCTTAATGTACAGACCATTCCATGTGGCTTACAACTTCATCGGTTTTCTACCTATGAATATCCATCATTAAACTGATCATTCTAAAGGCTTCATCGTCTGTCTCCAGCTACATGAGTTTATTCATTGAGTTTAAGCTGTCTGAATTGATGCAAGGGATAAAAAGATCACCAGGTCAGTGTAAGCCCTGCATGATGCTGAAGATAAACTTTAAACTTAAAAAAGCTTTCGCCATACTTCTCTTATAAACATGATTGCGTATTCTTTGCAAACTGAATGTTTATTTTATTTCACCTTATTCACTAAGAACTTTCTTTGCTCATTTTGAAAATCAGTGTCATTGACTTGATTTACTAAAGGATTAGAGCATTTTCACTTTCAAAAGAAATTTTTCAATTATTTTGTTGGTCACTAGCATCGGGGAACCGCATGCTATCAATGTTTAATAATTGTTTAAGTGCTTTTATGATGATACAACTTCATGTGTGTGTTAAGATGGACATAGATGGGTCGAAATTCAACAGGTTCAGCAGGGATCGGCCAATTTCAATCCATGTGTGGCCACTGCCACTGAACAGAAGTGGATTTATCGACCAACTTCTGTTAAACAAACCTGGTGGAAAGAAACTGCTTAATCAGCATCAATAGTGTCATAATACAATAGTGCAGCGTGGATGATTCCTCCATCCACCTCGAATGAGTGATTGGGGGAATGGGTTCAGTTTTGAGCCATGTATGACTAGCTTTAGCGCCCTCCCATAGACATAGGCCATCCTATTACAATGGGCCTCACACCAGGATTACGTCTTTTCACCTTCCCGTGATATCTGATGTGGCACTGACTACAAAGCTATTTGGAGGACAATTGCAAAAAAAAAAAAACACTGATATTTTCCTCCACCAGCTCTTAATACAGATTACACTTTACTTGCTTCATCAGAAGGCATGGAAAGAAAACAGCTGTATACTTCTTGAGGCCTCGCATACTCATGGCCCAGAGAGTTTTGTTGCGCAGCGGGCCCTAACATTGGGTTACTGCCCCTGAGAAGGGTAGACCACCAATCCACCCTTCTGACAGAACCTCCATTGCTGGCTACCACCTCCTCCTTGCCCAAACTGGCTGCTTCTTCTTTTACTCTTCTCTCTGTGCCTTACTGAGAAAGTTAACATTTAGGCACAAATAATTTTCTTCATTCCCATACACTGTAGGATTTTCACTTGACAATAATTACATGGCAACGCAAGTCTCAAAGCGATAGCGTTCATCTAACTTTTGTAGGATTTTGTTGGGCTGTGCTGTGGTGTCTCATACCTTTAGCTTGTAATAGATCATAAATGAAGTTAATGGCTCGCTAACAGTCCTACTTCAGGGTCCCATCTAAGGGGTGACCCCATCCCGATACAACATTACATCTCCCTATGTATGGTCCTTCTCTGACCCATGACCAATCTCCAACTTCTAACTCCTCTTAAATGCCCCAGCTACAGGAACCTCAGAAGACCACCATAGCAAGTTACCTCTTACATCACCACACAGTAGCTTGAATGGAAAATACAAATGGCAGTAATGGCTCCTGCCAAAAATCTTAGAAAATGAGTTGAAATAAGATGAAAAAAGCTTTGCTTTTCAGAGCTGTTGGAAGGGGTTTTGAGTCCCTGGTCAGGGATTCATTTCATAGTGAATCCTTACAAGAAACATGGCAGCCACCAAACTAATAACTTCTATAAAAAAGTTAGATAGCTTTATGTATGCTTTAAACATGACATTTCAAAAATACACAGAAACCTTCAATATTGGAAGCAGAATGGTCCTCCATCGCATTTCATGGTATTATGTATATTACTACATGACAAATATGTGATTTACTTATTTCTACACTGAATCTTTTACCTGGAGAGACAATACTCTATAATAGCCGTCCAGCCTCTAGCCCTTTGTAAGAAAGATTCCAGATTACTTATTAAAAATACATGAAACATTTCTGAGCTTTTTTAAGGGCCTCTCCTGAAGCTACCACTAACTGCATTAACACTAATGGACTATTGATGTATTTCACTAGCTGCATTTATTTCAATAAATGATATTCTGTGATGAAACGTATCTAGAAAATAAGAATAGCATGCTTTTTGTTTCAGAGGTGTACAGTATTACACTCCTGTGTGTGAGCTGAGAAAAATAAATTGATATGGTTGGTATAATTTAATTAAGCTGAAATTTAATCTGCATATATTTTGCAATCCCTGGTTCCTCCTCTCCCCCTCATTAACATGCTAATATAATTTTTAACTAAATCCTTTCCGTTTTCATTACATATCTTATTTTAGAACAAGTGATATAATTACTGGGTCTATAGTGGGTATGGAAAGTATTCAGACCCACTTACATTTTTCACTCTTTGTTATATTGCAGCCATTTGCTAAAATCATTTAAGTTCATTTTTTCCTTAATTAATGTACACACAGCACCCCATATTGACAGAAAATCACAGAATTGTTGACATTTTTGCAGATTTATTAAAAAAGAAAAACTGAAATATCACATGGTCCTAAGTATTCAGACCCTTTGCTCAGTATTTAGTAGAAGTACCATTTTGATCTAATACAGCCATGAGTCTTTTTGGGAAAGATGCAAGAAGTTTTTCACACCTGGATTTGGGGATCCTCTGCCATTCATCCTTGCAGATCCTCTCCAGTCCTGTCAGGTTGGATGGTGAACATTGGTGGACAGCCATTTTTAGGTCTCTCCAGAGATGCTCAATTGGGTTTAAGTCAGGGCTCTGGCTAGGCCATTCAAGAACAGTCACAGAGTTGTTGTGAAGTCACTCCTTTGTTATTTTAGCTGTGTGCTTAGGGTCATTGTCTTGTTGGGAGGTAAACCTTCGGCCCAGTCTGAGGTCCTGAGAACTCTGGAGAAGGTTTTCATCCAGGATATCCCTGTACTTGGCCGCATTCATCTTTCCCTCAATTGCAACCAGTCGTCCTGTCCCTGCAGCTGAAAAGCACCCCCAAAGCATGATGCTGCCACCACCATGCTTCACTGTTGGGACTGTATTGGACAGGTGATGAGCAGTGCCTGGTTTTCTCCACACATACCGCTTAGAATTAAGGCCAAAAAGTTCTATCTTGGTCTCATCAGACCAGAGAATCTTATTTCTCACCACCTTGGAGTCCTTCAGGTGTTTTTTAGCAAACTCCATGCAGGCTTTCATGTGTCTTGCACTGAGGAGAGGCTTCCGTCAGGCCACTCTGCCATAAAACCCTGACTGGTGGAGGGCTGCAGTGATAGTTGACTTTCTACAACTTTCTCCCATCTCCTGACTGCATCTCTGGAGCTTAGCCACAGTGATCTTTGGGTTCTTCTTTACCTCTCTCACCAAGGCTCTTCTCCCCCGATAGCTCAGTTTGGCCGGAGGCCAGTTCTAGGAAGGGTTCTGGTCGTCCCAAACGTCTTCCATTTAAGGATTATGGAGGCCACTGTGCTTTTAGGAACCTTAAGTGCAGCAGAAATTTTTTGTATGCTTGGCCAGATCTGTGCCTTACCACAATTCTGTCTCTGAGCTCTTCAGGCAGTTCCTTTGACCTCATGATTCTCATTTGCTCTGACATGCACTGTGAGCTGTAAGGTCTTATATAGACAGGTGTGTGGCTTTCCTAATCAAGTCCAATCAGTATAATCAAACACAGCTGGACTCAAATGAAGGTGTAGAACCATCTCAAGGATGATCAGAAGAAATGGACAGCACCTGAGTTAAATATATGAGTGCCACAGCAAAGGGTCTGAATACTTAGGACCATGTGATATTTCAGTTTTTCTTTTTTAATAAATCTGCAAAATGTCAACAATTCTGTGTTTTTCTGTCAATATGGGGTGCTGTGTGTACATTAATGAGAAAAATAAATGAACTTAAATGATTTTAGCAAATGGCTGCAATATAACAAAGAGTGAAACATTTAAGGGAGTCTGAATACTTTCCGTACCCACTGTATGTGCTTCTCTATGCAATGCAGTCAGATCATAGCTGTTTGGAGGGGTTGTCAGGGTGCTTTACATGCCTCAGTCCTCCTTTCGAGAGCCCTCAACCTTTACGCATGTGGTGGGCGGGCTCTTGGAAGGAGCTATGCCAACATCAAAATGCCTTTATGGGTGGATGCCAGTTTGGAGGAATGGGAGTTTCTAGACAGATTACATTTGCATGCAGACTGTCCTAGGTAATGCCTACATATGATGCTGAGACTCCATGATTGAAAGAGCTTAAATCGAATTAATGAAAAGGTCTGGACAGGGACAGTCGAGCTTAGGTAGGAAAGCGCTAAATGGTTCTGGATGTCCTCCAGCCAGGAAATGAGCTCTGTCTGACTTCTTGCAGCTTCTAATGCACACTTTGAGAATCTCACAGTGTGCTGTGACATCAGACTAAGCAATTTCACTACAGCCTGTACAACTGTGAAAATTAAAGGTGAGGCTGGAATTCATCTTTAGTGTGTATAACTAGCCAAAAAAGTATTTTACTTGGCTAAAACTATGGCAGGGAAGGAATACATTTCCTGTCGGTTATTTTTTTTTTTTGCACCCTTGGGGAAATTTTCCTTTCAAAATCCATTCTTGAAGAAACAACAGTATGCACTTGGAAATTCCCTTCCTAAACAGGTGTCCCCATGGTCATCCACTTACATCCATAACTCCAAAGGAATGAATTGCTTTCTGTTTTTATTCCAAAAACATACAGATGAAAAATTGACAAGCAGCACGCGCTGGGAAGCTGGGATTTGTGAAGTTTGAAAATCGCAAACTTTTTGATGAAAAGTTTGCAGTTTTGCCTTTCAGAAGTTGGGAATAAACTGTAATGTAGTGCATAGCCCAGTGGTTCTCAACTCCTGTCCTCGGGACCCACTAACAGGCCAGGTTTGCAGGATAACTGAAATACATCACAGGTGATATCATTTGCTGGTCAGTGATCGCAGTATTCTAGTCTGCATCTCCCCAAGGTAATACTTAAAATCTGGCCTGTTGGTGGGTCCTGAGGACAGGAGTTGAGAACCACTGGCATAGCCCTTTCCCTGGTCAGCTGAGTCATAAGTGCCAGTAATTTAAAAAAAATGGATAACCTGGCCTATTGGATCAGCAGCACTGTGTGTTTGAGATGTTAGCAAGAGCCAACATGCTAGGATAAGTGTTTTTTTTTTTTTTTTTTTTAATTTTGGAATCAGTACATGCCCCCATTACAGTACCTGGCTTTCCCATGCTTATTGTTCGATAATAACCTGCTTATCTACCCTGAAAATGGGCAGAATTGAACAACAAGATTTGACCCCACCCCTTTTATAGACTTTAATAAGGTTCACCTAGGGTTGCCACCTGTCCGGGATTCACCCAGACAGTACAAGTTTAGATTGATTTTGAATCATGTGTCCGGGTCTCCCTCCTCTCTCCCGGACACATGATCCAGCCTGCACTCTGGCTCTGAGCTCTATCTGCTTATCTGGTGGCTGGGAAGGAACATGAGTAGTTAATGTTATCACTCAGGCACAAGTTTTTATCTTTATTCAGCCATTCTGACAATCTTATCTGAGTCCCGACTTCCACTTCTATACCGATCAGCTGGCAGGGACTATTTGATGATTTTCAGGCTCAGGCAATTACATTGCCCAGCTGATGGGTATAGAAGTGGAAGTCTGGACTCAGATAAGAGTGTCAGAATGGCTGAATAAAGATAAAAACTTGTGCCTGAGTGATAACATTAACTACTCATGTTTCTTCCTGGCCACCAGCTGAGCAGATAAAGCCACAGTCCAGTCTAGATCTCCACAGGAGGTAAGTGCTTGAGTCCAGGGGGTTAAATAGTCCTTTCCCTTCCCCTGGCCCCCAGCTGAGCAGAAGTTTTTTGTAATTGCTGCAGACAAGAGCTTTACTCAGCCGAGGTTCACACTGTAGCGATGTGGGAGGCGGTGTGATTCCAGCGCCGGTTCCTGAATGGCACCTCTCCCGCAGGCAGTTCACACTGCCCTCTGTGAACCGCTGCGGGTATCATTACAAAGTTAATGACACAGTTCACAGATCGCAGTGCAAACTGTGAATTTGTACAGGAATCGGATCGCATGGGTGAGAACACCCCAATGCGATCCGATTCCAGTGCGAGAAAAAATCCGTGTTTGGATCACTATTCGGAGGGCATTTAACAGACAGTGTTTAAACCCCACAGCGGCGCCCCGCAACTGAATGCATTGCACACGGATGTAGGAAGCCCTCATTCACTTAGATGGGTCACGTTCAGCAGGCATTGCCGCACTGTGATGCAAAGCATTTTGGCTATTGCGTGTGTACATCCCCCCTCTGCTGCCTTTGCAACTTAAGAGGAACAGTTGGGTAGCAGTAAAAACACAGCTCAACCTCTAATTTTTACTGTCCCCCTACCATAAGTGTAAACGAAGTAGCAGGGCACTCTGAAGAGTGATCCGCAGTGAATCATTTTTTTAGAAGTATTTGACAGGTGATGAAGAAGCATTGTTTTCTCCTTACCACTTGTTTTTAACTCCTAAAATCCCATACCACTGTGCTGTAGCCATGTGCATTGCACACGGTTGCAGCACAGCCCAATTGAGTTGAATGGGTTGAGTTGTTAAGCAAGCGCAGTGCAGTGCACTAGTGGGGTCTTTCACACGGGCTTTCTGTCCGGTGGACTCTGTTTTGTTCAGGGATCGATCCGTTGATCTCCACTGAGCAGGCGGGTGACAGGCCCGTCTTCACTTACTGTGCAGAGACCTGCCAGAGCCATGCTCTCCTCTATGGGGAGATCAGATGAAAACAGACCACCTGTCCATTTTCATCCGATCCCATCCAATCGATCCACTAGAGGTAAGGAAAATAGGACCTCCATCCGTCTGGATTTCACGGATAGGATAGCAGCGGGTGTCAGTGGACATGTCTACGCTGACATCTGCCGCTCCATAGAGGTGAATGGAGCCAGGGCCGTCTGAATATCATCATGGACCCCTGGGCAAAGTAATACTCTGGGGCCCTTACCAGCCTGCCACAATGTATGCACCTACTCTCAAGAATGAAAGTATGAATAGTTGATAGAAATAAACATATATTTATTAGTACTTTCAATAAAACTGATTTTAAGGCCTCATTCATACGTAGGTTTTTTACCGCCGCTTTTTCTGCAGCTCTCCTCAATGGCCCCATTCAAAAGCTGACGGTTTTGAGCTGTAGATGTCGTCGGCGTTCTTAAGCTGCAAATCGAATGCAGGACCCGCGTGTTCCGAGGCTGTAGCGTTATGGCGTTTTTGACACTGAGCTGGCAAAACGCTCACTAACGCGCATTGACTCTGTAGCGACGTCAACCAGCGTTTTTAGCACTGGCGTTTCAGGTTCAAAAATAGTAGAGGAATTTTTTTTTTTAACAAAACGTGACGTAACGCTGACGCTCATTGACGCTGATGCAAAACGCAGATGAAATCGGGTTTTTCACGCTGATTTTTGCCTGATGTCGGTCCCGATGTTTTGCTATTATGCCCGTGTGTATTAGGCCTAAACAATAAGGAAACATGCCATAAATCAAAGACTAATATAAAAACAAGGGTACAATACTGGGGGGAAGCAAAAGGACACAGTATGGGCACAATACTGGGTTTAGGAGGGCACAGTACAGGTTCCAGGATACTGCCCTGGACACAGCCATCCTTGGACAGTTTAGTAAAAAGGGTGACTGTACAGGAAAAGCTGGGACAGTTGGCAAGTATGACGTTATGCAAGATTATCATGGGGCCCCCATGCACCTGGGGCCCCTGGGCAGTGCCCAGGGGCGCCCATTCATTAAGATGGCCCTGAATGAAGTGTCTTATCAGGTCCACCTGAAAAACTGTCAGGCTGATCAGAAACCCCATCTGAAAGGGCCCTTAGTGTTCGGCTTTGGCTTGAGGAAAAGGTATCAACCCTAGGTTCACCACAAGGTTTGCAAACATTGAGCCTCATTTTCTAAACTGTTTGTGAACCAAACCCAGGCAGATTCACACATCCTTTGTAACAAGCAGGATCTTTATGACCTCAAATAACGGATCTGCATGAATAGGTTCATGACATTTCACAATATATAACATCAGTAACCTTTTTCCAAAAAAGCCCCACCTTTATATCACTAAAGCAGGCCTTGCAATAAAAAGCAAGGCCTGTATAAAATATCAGGCCCCCTTCTAAATAATAAACAGCATGAAAAAAAACGATAGGAAAAAACAAAATATAACTAGCAAAACATACTTTTCAGACCCCCAGCTTGCATACAGCAGGAAGGGACATCACCATCTTTCAGGCAAGATCCTGGAGAATGCTAAGTACCCCACATCTTTAAATAAGATCAATCATAGTGCAGGAGTGTCTTCTCATAGGATCTGGGATACTCAGCATTCCCCGGGATCTCGACGGAAAGGACTATGATGTTACCCTTGCCTAGGCACCACAGGTGGAGGCAAGGATTTAGATAAGTATTTTTCCCTAATTTTTTTCTCTTTTTATGTTGCAATTTATTATAGGGTAGGGGACCCTGAAAAAATAATTAGACCATGTTTTTGCTTTAAATAAGCAGCCTTTAAAGTATAACCAAAGACAAAAGTTTTTTTTTTTAATTTTTGACAGAATGGAGAGGGGTTAGAACACCTGTTAGTTTTCATTGCTGTCTATGTCCCTATTAGGGGGATTCTCCCTCTCTATTTGCCCTTCTTTCCATTATCATTGAATGTGAAAGTAAAAGAAAATACCATATTTTGAGTTGTCCCCAGAAAAGTAATAGATAGAAAATCTTCCATTGGGTGACCTGGGGGTTACCAAGGGATTCCCTTAATTTGCAGGGATTTCTTCTCACTTCCTGTTTGACTATGGGACAGGAAGCAAAGGGAATCCTCTGAAACTGGACACATAGTTCTACTTTAAGCTCCATTTATATGACTCTGCTTGGGCTGTGATGATGTAATCAGTCTGCTGCAGGCATTAGGAAGCATTTCCTCAGTCTTCTCCCACCACTGATCTGACTGCAACATTGTAAGGCCTAGTTTACGGTTGGGGGGTGGTGGTCGGGCTGTGTTTTTGCCACCCGCTCTCCAGAACACTCCCTTTTAAGCTGCAGGGCAGCGGGCAAGGCTGCACACATGCCACAACCAGGATGCTTTGCATCACTGTGCGGGAAACATTGTTCCCCTGTCGTGCTTGGCATCAAACCCAACCCAATAAACTGAATGGGGTTACACTGCAATTTCCCTGTAACCACATGCAATGCAATAGTATTTTTCCACATAGAGAGGTCTGCAATGGCAGCCTCCATAATTCTCGGTACAAGTTTCCTTTAAAAGTTACTGCTGAAAAATGACAAGAGCATTTAACAAGTGGCTCCCCTGGTCCTGTTTTAATGCATTTTCTTGGCAGTATCCACAGTATGCTGCCTTAAGACAAACAATTCAACAGTTAGTAAAAACTAGAAATAAATCTGTGCATGTTTAACCACCTCCTATCCGCGCTATAGCCGGATGACGGCTACAGCGCGGCTCTAAAATGCCGGGAGGACGTCTATTGACGTCCTCCCATTCGGCTCGTGCTGGGCGCGCTCCCACGGGCGCGAGCGGCACGTGCACGTGCCGCCGCACGCTACGGGAGCGTGCCCACGGGTCGGGCGGACCCGATGTCCGCCGGAGACCCGCAATCTCCTTACAGAGAGGAGGAACGGGGAACCGCCGAAGTAAACACGGCGGTTCCCCGTTCTGTGAGGGGGGGCATGCCAGATCTACTGATCCCTGTCACTGGGATCAGTTAGATCTGTCATGCCCCTGTCAACCCCGCCCCCCCACAGTTAGAACACACCCAGGGAACATTGTTAACCCCTTCACTGCCCCCTGCAGGTTAACCCCTTCACTGCCAATGACATTTATACAGTAATCAGTGGATATTTACATTTCTGATCGCTGTATAAATGTCATTGGTCCCAAAAAAGTGTCAAAAACGTCCGACATGTCCGCCCCGATATTGCAGTACCGATAAAAATCGCAGATCGCCGCCATTACCAGTAAAAAAAAATAAAATAATAAAAACGCCATAAATCAATGTCCATAGTTTGTAGGCGCTATAACTTTTGCGCAACCCAATCAATAAACGCCGATTGCGATTTTTTTAACCAAAAATATATACAAGAATATATATCGGCCAAAACTGATGAATAAATTTGTTTTTTTATTTTTTATTTTTGGATATTTATTATAGCAAAAAGTAAAAATATTGTTTTTTTTTCAAAATTGTTTCTCTTTTTTTGTTTATAGCTGCGATCAGAAATGACGCAGAGGCGATCAAATACCACCAAAAGAAAGCTCTATTTGTGGGAAAAAAAGGACGCCAATTTTGTTTGGGTACAATGTCGCACGACCGCGCAATTGTCATTCAAAGAGCGACGTCGCTGAAAACTGAAAATTGGTATGGGCAGGAGGGGGGTTTAAGTGCCCAGTAAGGAAGTGGTTAACTGCATGGTAACAAAGCAGAACAGCCAATCTCAGCCAGGGTTCTGTGGAATCCTAGGGTTCCTCAAGAGGTTGCAATGAGTTCCTTGAGCTGCGGCTGACTGACCTCCTATTTAATGGCGCCTGCCTACTTTCTAGGTCCATCAACAGGACACCAATGATCTTTTTAGCCGCCCGTAAGGGCAGCATTTTGACCCCCATTGTAGAGGGGGACATTCTTCCTGCTGATTCATAATTATTTGCTTTTAGCAGGAGTTACCCATCATCTGATAATATTTCAAGGGTTCTTCCAGAGTAAAAAGGTTGAGAAAGGCTGAAGTAGACTATCATTTGATGAGCTTGGATGATCTTGTGTTTCGGCCCGAACCCGAAAGGAAGCTGTCAGTGGTGGGCCAATTAGCTGTGGTTATGCAGCTGCACATACGCACAAGAGACGGGGATTCTCATGCCATAAATGACCTAATATGGCTGCATGGTCAAAAGTTTTTCAGCCTTTTTTAAAAAAAAACAACATAAAAGTCAGCAGCTACAAATACTGTAGCTGCTGACTTTTAAAAAATAGACATTCACCTATCCTGGGTCTAGCACCATGCTCACCTGAACCGCTTTTTTCATCGATCTTTGGGTCCTGTCACCAGCACGTTTACTGTGGCAGCCAACTGTGATTCCTTGCGGCTTCACAACTGGCTGCCCACTGTGCTGCACTTTGTGAATGGTCCGTTGCCTTCTTGGACCTGCGACGTGTCTCGGAAGGTTGCAGTGGGGGAGAATTTCTGGTGGATCACTATGGTGATCTAACCAGAAGTGGGAGCGGGTACCTGTCCACACTAGGTACCCCCCCCCCCCTTCCTCCAAAAAGTGCCAAAAACAGAAGAGGAGGGGTTTGGATGGCATAAAGTGGAACTTCCCCTTTATGATGAAGTTCCATTTTAACGTCAGCATCATTGACGTAATATGGCCAAATTAGGTCAATAATGTCATGAGCATCTCTGCCCCTTTGTGTATGTGTAGCTGCTGTAAGAGGAATTCCCCACCAGGAGATGATGAACTCGGCACTGACAGCTTGTTTCTATGTTTGGACTGAACCCATACTCATTCCTAATAGTCACTATATAAAGAAATATTTTGATAACTGTATGAAGAAAATACTTAAAATGAACTTATGATTTTATCTACCCTAGCTTAGAGTTCCCATGGTTCCCACGACTTTACAAGAGACACATTGAGAGCTTCTCCTCTTCTCCTGCTCTATTCCCACTCGCTACTGACTTTGCCACCAACAGACCCTGCTAGGCTCCTGTGAACACGGTCATTTCCAGGAAACATCCTCAGATTAGGTTAGGTTAGAGGATGGGGTAGTCCACAAAATAGGTCTCTTTTCAAATATTTACTATTATTACTTATATATAACTAAGTTCAATGTACAGGTCAATCTTCCATCTTTCGCAGCAGGATGTTAGCAATATACAGAGAGAGCAATGCAGCTATGCAAGTCAGAGACAGTCAAGATGAGAGGCTTGTACCTATAGAGTCTGGCATCCCTCCAAGGGGGATGAAAACAGTTCTGTTAAATACAAGTCCCGTAGCTACCCCTAGTTCCCTCCCTGGGGGAAGCTAACAATCAAGGTCTCCCATCTACATGCTAACCCATACTAATTCACCCACAGGAATACATGATAACCACTCTGCTCGTGGCAACTACAGCTGTCAACCCCAGGTATCTCTGCACCTTCCTAATGTAACCCCACCCATGGTACTCCTCTCCTAGCAGGGGCATGGCTGACACTTAACCCAAGCAGCTACTACGCTGAATCTCACCCCCAAGTTATGAGGGCATCTAGTGGCCAACAAGGGGAATGGCAATAGGCCACTTACATGCTCTACTTTAGTGGTTCTCAGGCCTGTCCTCAAGTACCCCCAACAGGCCATGTTTGCAGGTTTTCCTTTATCTTGCACAGGTGCTTTAAATCAAACTCAATGGCTTGGTATTTTGGACAACTAGAGAAATTCCCAAAACATGGCCTGTTGGGGGTACTGTTGGGGGTACTTGAGGACAGAGTTGAGAACCACTGCTCTACCCTACAATTGTATTCAGCATATGAATTGCTTTTATTTTGCATTGCTTTACTTACATTTTCTCCACATATACAAGCAAATGCAGCCATTTTTATCATTTTAAAGTAAAAAAAAGGTTAAACCATAAGAACTGCTGTCAGCTTTATAGTTTGTCCCATCCTGATCAATCCTGGACAGCCTGGTCTGCATGCAAATGTAGAGAAAAACCTAAACAAAGGCCTGTGTATTAAAAAAGATATACATGTACTAAATCATATCATTATTATGATTACCCATATGCTGTTATCAGAATATATTATTTACAATAGTCATTTGAAGCCTCGTATTTTTATTTGTAATACATCATGATATTTGAATATGCCCCTGAATGAAGCCAATGGATCAGCAAAACAACCAGCATTTCAGAAAAAGAGATCAACCAAGACAGCTCCATGTTTTTCACTCTTACTATAATACACTATACTAATAGTAAAGTTATTTCTGTCATTATCTGTGTTTATTTGGGTTTCCCCCATGTACTATAGTTTTCTCCCACAGTTAAAAAAAAATAGTCACAGAATTTAAAATAATTTGAGGTATTTTTTACATGGTATATTTTTACATAGTTATGTTGGTCCAGCTTGGATAACATACCTGGCCAATGCCCTTGGAAACTATCACTGAAGTAGACACAGCTACTTCAGTGATCTCTACTTGCTTCCAGGTCAAATGCTGAGTGTACAGCCTGATGCATTGTAAACACTAGAAGTTGGCCATGTGGGTGCCAGTTTTTGAATGAATGCTTTCCATTTTTTGAATGAATACAAAATGTTCTCTGGTCGAGGTGGAGAGCGTGATGTCACTGCCCCGACTCTCCAACCTGTCCAATCAAAGAACACTTTGCATTCATTTAGAAAATGCAAAGCTATCATGTAACCAGGGATGACTGGAATGTTGTGGAGACCTCTCTTGCACCTCCTTCCCAACACTCCTGAAGGTGGAGACAGGGAGTGTGAGGGCTCGGAGTGGCACGAGTGCGGGAGTAGCTGGCTGGTGAAGTCTGATCTAAGTTGGATGAAGCTGGGGGTCGCATTCTTAAGAACAGGATAGTGAAGCAGCTTGGCATCAGAGCAGGAGATGGTATGCAGGCAGTGGCCAGTGGCAGCCGGGTAACAAGGGACCGAGTCAGCAGGCAGAGGAAGTTCAGGGAGCAGGCCAAGGTTGGTAACAGTCCGGCAGCGCAGTACAGCTGTGCAGTGCGGAGGTCAGAGAGATCGGGTGAACAAGGATAATGCAGGAGCAAAGGAAAAGTCCAGGAGAAAGCTGGATCAAACACAGGTAAGCCGGTTCAATGGATTACGTCACAGGAATACAGGTACAAGGTGAAGACCATTGTCATGGTGACAAGCCAGTGTACGTGTGCGAGTGCGTGCACAAATGCGACCACAATGAACTGGAAGAATACTATTGCCTCTTTGTCTAGAAGTATTAGCATGTGAGCAATGCACACGTAGACGAATATCAGTATAAGCCCACACTAGTTTTCTGGTGCTGGGAATCTGGTTTACCTTACATAAGCGTTCTCTGAATGGTGCCCATGCCGAGCATCTGACCTCCTGTGCTCAGAATGTGTTGGACCAATGTAATTATGTAAAAATATACAATGCTTGAAATTCATCTTTAACTTCTATCTAAAGAGGTTGTAAACTCTAAGAAAAAAAACAAAGAATGAAAAAACCCTGTAAGACAAAGCCATAATCAGCTAGTAAGCATCACATAGTAGGTCATTTTGAAATACTTGTCTTAGAACGAAGCTGTTCCAGCAGCGCCCGCACACCGCTGAGATGTCTGACATTTTCTCTGAGTTTCTTCTGTGGTCGCGGGCTCTGGCGCTGTGACTGGCTGGAGCTGCAATGACGTCACAGCACGATGCTCGGAAGGAATGGCACCCATGGTGGTTCCTGCAGAGCGCATGCGCCAGTGATGTCACTGACTGCATGTAAAGTAAATATCTCCTAAACTGTACCTGTTTAGGAGATATTTACACTACCTATAGGTAAGCCTTATTATAGTGTCAGAAGAGGAAGTTTACTTCCTCTTTAAAGCTGAACTCTATGCAGACACAGACACAAGACATATAGACACAAATAAATGCAGCTATTTTTTAATACGCATTAAATTTATTTTTCTAAATGCAATCAGTGTATTGAACTGAATTTAGCCTGGTATCAGATTCTTGCAACAGCAGTGATCACGTGCTAATGAGAAACCTGCTGATAGGACGAGAGAGTATCACATGAGTCTGCTGCTTCTTTCACTGTCCAGTCACAAGCTGGGGGGGGGGGGGACGACCTGTAAAAGCTACTGAACTGCAGCAGGGAAAAATCACGTCTCCTGCCCCCTAAGCTGTATGGAAAAGCAATGAAGGCACCTTGACCCACCCCTGTACTGGGGAAAGGGAGCCATGACGGATGGGAGTGGGGCAGCGATGGGGTGTGAGCAAAGCAAGTTGGGGAAGTGGCACAGATGGGATTGGCCACTGAGGTATGAGGGGATGGGGTGGAGCTGGGACTCAAGAGAAAAGGCTGCGCAAGGGCACGTCCCACCACTCTGAGGAGATCCTGACGTCAAGAGTTGCCCACCCGCCCGCCCTTTGGAAATTGTCACAGCTTTGTTGGCGGTTTTACCTGGCCAGCGATGAATATTGCTTTATGGGCTATGCCCGCAAGTTTAAGATCAGTGATCTGTTTAATGGCTGTCTCGCACTAATGGTGGAGACGGGCCTCTTAGACAATCTGGTTTAGTTATGTATGCTCACGGTATACCCGTGACTGGCATTATTATGTGGTATTCCGGTGTCGAAATAACTTGATGTAAGTTGACATTGTTGCAAGTTGTATGGTGTATTATTACGGTCAGTGCCCATATGGCACTCGTATGTATTGATTTGGTCTAACAGATTCTCCGGGCAGAGGTGGTAATCACGCTCTGTCGGTAATTTGTCTAGTGACTAGAATTTGAACGCCCGTATCGGGTATTTCGTTATAAGTAGCGACCGGTCCATTTTGGCGGTTGTTTCGACACTGTTAAAGGTTTCCCGCCCGCCCACCCGTTGAGAACTGCAGTCCTAGAGGAGTCTCACCACCCTGCACGGGAACGCGTCGGAAAAGAGAACTCAGGGTCGAGGTGGGGTAGGG
>BLSH010216382.1:486796-498477 GCA_018402905.1 Glandirana rugosa | reverse complement strand
CTTTATGGCTGTGCAGTTGCTTGCATGTTTCTCCACACTTCGGCTAGTATTCTAATTTAATGCATAATAAGCTTTAATAAGAACGCTCATAGCATTCTCATAGTTCTCCAGTGAACAATTAATATTTTTTCTGTATACACACCACAAACAAACATTCTGTGGGTTAATTAGCCCAGGTTACACTTCTTGGGTAATTGTACAGTCGGCTGCCTCCATGTGTCAGTGAGCGAGTCTCAGACACACGGCAGATGCTGAACAATACCTAGTAATGGTCCAACCATTTATCTCTGAGTGATTTAACAACACTTCACCACTGTTATCAATTATGGATGAAGAATACAGCTCTCTGGGTATAAATATTCAGTGTAAAACTGAGCACTTAAACATTTAAAAATAAGAATGGAAAACCAAGGAAATGGCTGGCTTTTCAGGGGCTGTAAATAATAGATTAGATCAAAGTTTGATTTTCTTAGCAAAGGGTTTGTCCAACCCCCCTCCAAATTTTCACTGAGGTTGAAGCATAAGCTGAAAAGACAGGCTAGTCAAAAAAGAAAAGGTAAATTAAAGTCTATCTATCTATCTATCTATCTATCTATCTATCTATCTATCTATCTATCTATCTAACTATTTATCCTTCTATTTTCCATTACATATACAGTAGGGAAAACAATTATTTGATCCCCTGCAGATTTTGTAAGGTTGCCCACTTATAAAGAAATAAAGGGTCTATAATTTTTATCATAGATGTATTTTAAATGATAGAGACAGAATATCAACCAAAAATCCAGAAAGAAATACACAATACAAATGTTATAAATTGAGTTGCAGGAAAGTGAGTAAAATAAGTATTTGATCCCCAAGTAATACGTGACTTAGTACTTGGTGGAGAAACACTTGTTGGCAAGCACAGAGGTAAGACGTTTCTTGTAGTTAGTGACCAGGTTTGCAGGAGGGATTTTATTGCACTCTTTTTTACATATCTTCTCTAAATCCTTAAGGTTTCTTGGCTGTCGCTAGGCAAATTGAAGTTTCAGCTCCCTCCATAAATTTTCTATAGGATTAAGGTCTGGAGAATGGCTAGGCCACTCCCTGACCTTAATGCGCTTTCCTTTGCTGCCTTGGTGGTATGTTTTGGGTCATTGCCATGCTGAAAGACCCATCCACAACCAATCTTCAGTGTTCTGTCTGAGGGACGAAGGTTCTCATCCAAGATTTTACAATATATGGCCCCATCCATTGGGCCCCTGAGTGTGGCAAAGTCAGTCTGTACCTTTAGCAAAGAAACAGTCCCAAAGCATAAAGTTTCCACCTCCGTGCTTGACTGTAAGGATGGTATTCTTAGGGTCATAGTCAGCAGTTTTCTTCCTTCAAAGACGGCGAGTCCCCTCCTCAAGAAGGTACATGTACAGTCATGCCAATGAACATCTAAATGTTTCAGATAAGGATTGGAAGAAAGTGTTGTGGTCAGATGAGACCAAAATTGAGTTTTTTGGCATTGCCTCAATGCGGCTCTTTGTGCCGCATTGAGGAGCCAATGGACAGGGCTTCCTCCTTCTTAGTACCACACAGTGACTGGGCAGTTCTGTAGGCTAGGTCTCGCCTGATTAAAAGTTACACTTTCAAATTTAGATTTTCTTCTTTAGATGTTTTATCCGATTCCACCTACATTTTCACAGAGGTTGAAGTAAAAATCCAACAAAAGAAATCAGAAGCTGAAAAGACAGGCTGGTCAAAAAAGGAAAGTTAAATTAAAATCTATCTTTCTATTCTATCTACAGTAGTGCCATGAGATTCGGTTGCTGTGCATTTTATAAAATAGTGCTTTCACTACTTTTGGTGCAGTGTGGAGCAGTCACAGTGCACCCGGATCGCATGTGAATCGCACAAGCTCAAATGTTGTGAACTTCCCTCAAAGTGATAAACATGGGAAATTATGCATGTATTGCAGAGATGTACTGCATATGTTTACTAGTTATTTTTTTGCCCTGACTTACACTTTAAAGCTGAACTACAGACACAAAATCATGAATTTAGTTATTTTCTTTAGCACCTACAAATGTTACAAATCCACTCTGTGTACACCAAATGCTTTGCAAACCCATATGTTATCATATATAGATAGTGGTGATATTATCACTGTGCTGTACATGCCCTGTGCAGGGAGCAGAGCAATGGCAGGGGACCAGCAGCTCCACCCACTACTGGCTGCCTGTAGACAACTACAGAACAGGGGCGGAGATAGGGAGCAGCGGTGACTGGTCTTTGTTACATTGCACAGAGGCAATGGGTAGGAGTTATTTTGTGCTGGATCACAGCACAGATCTGGAAGAAACACACAAAGGGCACCAAGATCCAAGTAAGAATACCTCCTTAAATTTTATTTTTTTAGCCTGGAGCTCATAATTAAGTAAGCTTCAACAGTGCTAGACAGGCTGCTATACAGATGATCACTGGAGGTTATACAGATGTCCAGTGGAGGCTATACAGATGATCAGTGGACGTTATACAGATGATCAGTGGACGTTATACAGATGCCAGTGGAGGTTATACAGATGACCAGCAGACGTTATACAGATGACCAGTGGAGGTTATACAGATGATCAGTGGAGGTTATACAGATGTCCAGTGGAGGTTATACAGATGACCACTGGAAGACCTCCAGTGGTCATCTGTATAACCTCCACTGGACATCTGTATAACCTCCACTGATCATCTGTATAACCTCCACTGGACATATGTATAACTTCCACTGATCATCTGTATAACCTCCACTGGACATCTGTATAACCTCCACTGGAGATCTGTATGACCCCCACTGGTCATCTGTATAACCTCCACTGGAGATCTGTATAACCTCCACTGGAGATCTGTATGACCCCCACTGGTCATCTGTATAACCTCCACTGGAGATCTGTATGACCCCCACTGGTCATCTGTATAACCTCCACTGGACATCTGTATAACCTCCACTGGAGATCTGTATGACCCCCACTGGTCATCTGTATAACCTCCAATGGAGGCTTCTATCAGGGGCTGGTTAAAGCTTGTAGGAGGATCACATGCACTCTCCCAAGAAAAAAAAAAAATCTCTCTAGCAATATACACCAAGCATGTGCAGCCTGACTCCATAGACTCTAATAATCCTGAAATGTTTTGGAGTCAGTGGAAGAAGAGGAGGATCTGTGCATACAGGATCAAACAAGCTTTTTACACAATGCAGAGGATTAAGCCCTTAGGTTTCACAGCGAGTATAACAAGCATGCTTTACTGCATATGTTGCCATGTGCCCCCTCAGGGATGGCTGGTAGTTGTGGTTCACCTTCTGGCTGCCCTCAATCCCACCATATCTCAAACATCCGGAGTCACTGAACAGGCTGGCTCATGTTTTGTTTGTTTTATTTAGGGGATTAGCTTCGATGGGGAAAAGGGGTGACTGTGGGATGCCCCATAGAGTTTGTTTACAGGACCACTTACATACACGACCGTATATACAACTCTACTTCCTCCAGCACTTCACTTGCAGACCGTTACTCCTTTTACTTCTCTCCTGCACTTCACTTGCAGACTGTTACTCATTTCACTTCTCTCCAGCACTTCACTTGGAGACTGTTACTCCTGACCTGAAGGGAAATTTATCAGGTTCACATAACTCTTTTCTCTTCACCGCAGCTAGCACATGGTGAGGCCTGCACTCAGTCAGCAGGACCTCCGGACCACCCATTATAGGCCAGGGTCTTGGACCCCTCAAGTGTAGCTTGGTACTTTGGTGCTAGCTGGGCCTTTGATGGACTACGACTCCCAGCCCATCCCTTTTCCAGACCACTCCGGCCTACTTTCCTCTCAGTGACACTTCCCCTGACTGGCTCCTGAGACCTCCATAGACTGTCCCCTAGTCCTCTCCCAGCCTGCTTCAGCCTTCTCCTCAGGCTCCCAGGGTCCGTCGCACACCGACTCCAGTGAGTACTTTAAAGTGTCCTCAGTAGTACCTCTGCTGTTCTCCTACTCGCTTGTGCCGCTCCAGGAATCAGCTCCACTCTTGGCCGCACCAAGTCTCCAGGCCTCAAGGTCACCACCCCCAGACTGGAGGCTCCCTCCTGGGTAGAGGCCTCCACGGCACCTTTGCCACGTCCTTCACTTCCACCCGACACTCTCCTCCCACCTGCTGGCAGATCACTGTATTTAAGGAGGCCTGCCCCCTGCCAATCCAGATTGGGGATTGGTCAGGGCTCCTTAACATACACAGCGAGTGACACCTTCCCATTCATCCCCCCTTCCAGCACTTTCTAGAACCAGGGGAGGAGTATCCAAGGGGTGTCCCTCCCTGCAATCTCCAGTCTACTTTGAGCCACTCCTCTGCCCAGATCAAAACATTCAGGCCTGCAATTTACAACAGACCTGACTAAATTTTGCCTCTCCTAGCAAAAAGACCTCTACAAAAAAAACACCTACACTTTGGGGACGCTACACATATATAGAATGGTTTTACTGCTGTGGATTTAGTAACACTTTAAGGCATATAAAGCCTTAAGATAAAAACCCTCTGCCTTTAGAACCACTTTAAATTACCATTTTTGTCAGTGGTAACTTATCTAATAAATCAGGGGAGTGGCTGCTTTCCATGTCAAAAATAGAAATGTGGGAAATCAATTTAATCTACTACTGCTCATTGCTTATAGAACCCCTAGCAGTTTTTGTAGGAACACTAGGGTTTCACAGTAGCATGGTTGAGAAAGGTTGCTCTGTTAGAAATGTAATAATGCAAATATGCAACAACAAGTAAAAATGTAAGTGTAGACCAGTGCTTCTCAACTCCAGTTCTCAAGGCACACCAACAGGTCTTGTTTTCATGATTTCCCTCAGATGAAATGGCTGTGGTAATTATTAAGGCAATGAAACAGATCAAATCACCTGTGCAAAGTAATGGAGAGCCCGAAAACATGACCTGTTGGTGTGCCTTGAGGACCGGGAGTTGAGAAACACTGGTTTACACTTACATTTTTACTTGTTGCTGCCTATGTTATATTAGTAACTAAAAATCTATACTCATTGAAATATACTATAGTTATTCATAAAAAAAACTGTCAAGTCATTATAATGCAAAAACAAGAAAAAGAAACAGGATGTTGGATTTTCTGGATTTGGGTGCACTGGTTCCAGTTTGGCAACACTCGACAAAATGAGACCACCCTCAAGAAAAAGGACCTAGAGTTGAGAATCCCCACACATACAATCCAATGAGAGCGCCAAACAAACATCCAAGAGTCCAAGGTAATTTAATGATAAAAATGTATTTATGGCAGATTACAGGCAATGTATTCTGAGGGCCAAGCATGCTCCCCCTTTATCTGGGCTCTGATTTACTGCTTGGAAAGTTGCAGGAGGGCAGGTTACACCGGTCTTAGTGAATGCAGCAATCACTAACACTGGCGTAGCCTGTAGTAAATCACAGCCCTGATGAAGGGGGATTGTGTTTGGCCACCAAAACACATTAAGCCATTATAATGGACAGGGAGCAGCTGTAAAAATCTTCTGTGCAGGCCATTCTTGGTTCCATAATTGTCCCCAGGGAAATATGGCTGCTTTGGGGACCATACACATAGAAATCAAGATCAGGTGCACATAACATATCCCTAATGATTCCTGAATGGTTCCTAAATTAACCCTCAGCACAGTTCTCTACACCCCATAACAGCACCATATGTCCATATATGTATACATGCATGCAAACCAATTCCTAATATTATTGAAAAACAGCCATGTGTGATGAAGTGGACGAGAAGGCCTGGCTCGCAGTCTCCGCTTTAATTTATCCCAAAGGTGTTCTATTGTGTTGAGGCCAGTCAAGTTCCTCCATTCCAAACTTGCTCATCCATGTTTTTATGGACCTTGCTTTGAGCACTGGTCCAAATTATTTGGTGGAGAGGGAATTTTGGTGTAGGGTTGTTTTTCAGGGGTTGGGCTTGGTCCCTTAGTTCCAGTGAAGGAAACTCTTACAATGATTGTAAAGGCAGAAGGTTTTCTTTTTATCTTAATGTATTCTATGCATTAAGATAAAAAGCCTTCTGTGTGCAGCAGCCCCTCTCAGCCCCCCTAATACTTACCTGAGGTCCCTCTACATTAAGCAATGTTGTAGGAATGTCTTGGCTGCCCGGGACTCCCCTTCTCATTGGCTGAGACAGCAGCTCAGTGTCATTGGCTAATGCTACTGTCAATCAAATTCAGTCAGCCAATGAGAATAGAAAGGGGCAGGGGCAAGCCGAAGCTCTGTGTCTGAATGGACACAGGGAGCTGTGACTCGGGTGCCCCCATAGCACACTGCTTTCTGTGGGGGCACTCAACAGGAGGGAGGGCCCAGGAGCACAGAGGAGGGACCTGAGAAGAGGAGGACCACAGCTGCACTGTGCAAATCCACTACACAGAGGAGGTAAGTATAACATGTCTGTTATTTTTAATTAAGAACAAACAAGACTTTACAATCACTTTAAAGCCTCAGCATACCAAGACATTTTGGACAATTTCATGCTCCTAACTTTGTGGAAACAGTTTGGGGCCCCTTCCTGTTCCAACATGACTAAGCACCAGTGTGCAAAGCAAGGTCCATAAAGATAAGGATGAGTGGAGGAACTTGACTGACCTCTACAAAGTCCTGACCTCAACCCGATAGAACACCTTTGGGAGGAAATAGAGCGGAAACTGCGAGCCAGGCCTTCTTGTCCACATCAGTGCCTGATCTCTCAAATGCGCTTCTGGAAGAACGGTCAAACATTCCCATAGACACTCCTAAACCTTGTGGACAGCCTTCCAAGAATAGTTGAAGCTGTTATAGCTGTAAAAGGTGGGCCAACTCAATATTTAACCCTACGTACTAAGATTGGGATACCAAGTTCATGTGCATGTAAAGGCAGACAATACTTTTGACAATATAGTGTATTAAGGCATGAGTCCCAAACTTTAGAATGTTTATTTGATGATATACAGTATTACCTGGATAGTATCAGCATTTTGCAAGCTATTTGATCGCTTCTTGAAAGCTGCTGGTCAATGACATCTACAGACATTGATGGACTTAAGAATATTGCTTGATCCAGCCAAACATGTTGTCTCGTGTCTCTTGGTACCTTTATGTATGACAGGTTAAGCTCTTGAGGAACGGGCGTCAAAAAGTATGGTAATGTGGCAGGCACAACATTTTTTATAATGGTGGATGCTAAACTAAAAACACTTACTCTCCCAGTAAGGGAACTATGTTTAAATGTTAATGGATTATATTTATTGATTTCAGTAAATTCATGTTTAAAAAATATCTTATTCATGTCCTTCTTGAAAGCTTCTTTAATAAAACAAGCATGTGTTTGCCGAAGGACTTGACCAGATCCATAAATAAACCTGAGATCATTGACAGACCACAGGCACTTTGCAGGGCAAGAGAATAGAGAATGATTATTTGCTTTACCACCAACAGCAAAGCAGGCTCAACTATCTTATCCCACTAAATCTCACTCTAGGATTACTCATTAGTTGATAGAGCTCAATGTACAAAGCACAGGATTTATAACAGCTGATCAGAAATCATATTTCACTTTTCTGGCTGCAAGTCCAATTGGTTGCTATTGATTGGAACTCTGCACATATTTTTTACTCAGTAAAGAATTTAAATGACAAAGGGTCTTTAGCCATTTAAAACTTCAGGCAAAAATCAAATTTAAAGAGAGCATTCTGCAATTACTTTACTGCTCAGCCTTGACTCCAAGGACCTCTTCACAAGGAACCCTGCAATGTATACTTTAAAGCGGTGGTTGCCAATCTCTCGGACTTCATGGACCACTAGTTGCAATTTTGAATCCCGCGGACCACTAGAATGGGTTTTATATGCCTTATACACACAATGCTCCGGCTCTCTGAGTTTACATGGAAAACATGTGAGTGTTTTTTGTTATTGGGAACATTAAACCTGAATCAACAATATTGCACCAGATATTGTGTCTCTCTTTTATGGTCGGACGAAACGGAGGTCGTGAGGGACAGCAGCCTTCTTATAACTCCATCGAGTGTGGACCCCTTCAGTAGGGAGCATTCTTCTGACGGTAAAGCACAGCAGGTGCTGTAATCCTGCTAAAGCGTGCGCCCCTTCAGTGGGGGACGCTCTCTGGTGAGTGGCCTCACATTTGCAGTGTCTAACCGCTTGCCGACCGCTGATCAGCATTTGACAGCGACAGTGTGGCTCTATTGCGCGAATCGCCGTCATATGACGGCGGCCGCGAGATCGAGCCCAGTGAGCACGCGCGCGCCGCTGGAGGCGCGCCCGCACGCTCACTGTGTCCAGGGAGGGCCAGGGAGCGGGTGCGGCGGATTCAATCTCTGCCAGCCACCCGCGATGCCCCCCCGGAGTGAAAGAACGGAGGTCCGTGTAAGTAAACACGGACCTCCGTTCTGTGAGAGGGGGAAGGGCTGTGATCACAGCCTTCCTCTACATGGAAGGTGTGATCACTTCCCTTCCCCAGCTAGGGCAGCCCACACACAGTTAGAACACGCCCAGGGAACACTGTTAACCCTTAGAGCGCCCCCTGCAGGTTAACCCCTTCACTGCCAATGGCATTTACACAGTAATCAGTGCATTTTTATAGCACTGATCGCTGTATAAATGCCAATGGTCCCAAAAAAGTGTCAAAATGTTCCGACATGTCCACCGCAATATTGCAGTACTGCTAAAAATCGCAGATCGCCGCCATTACTAGTAAAAAATAAAAAAGTAAAAACCCCAGAAATTAATTCTCATCATCCGTAAACGCAACCACTTTTGCACAAACCAATCAATAAACGGCGATTGCGATTTTTTTTTATCACAAATATGAGGAAGAATATAAATCGGCCAAAACCGTGAAAAAAAATGTTTTTTTATATATTTTTTTGGATTTGTATTTTAGCAAAAAGTAAGAAATTTGGGTTTTTTTGCAAAATTGTCGCTCTTCTTTTGTTTATAGCAGCGATCAGAAATGATGCAGCGGTGATCAAATACCACCAAAAGAAAGCTCTATTTGTGGGAAAAAAAGGACGCAAATTTCGTTAGGGTACAACGTCGCATGACCACGCAATTGTCAGTTAAAGCGACGCAGCGCCGAATCGCAAAAAGGGCTCTGGTCAGGAAGGGGGCAAATCCTTCCGGGGCTGAAGTGGCTAGAGGAGAACACTTAGCACACAGTGTGGAGTGGAGATCAATTGTCATGGTGGAGATATATTGCACGCTCAGTGGAGAGAGCGCTACTACAGGGTGGGCCATTTATATGGATACACCTTAATAAAATGGGAATGGTTGGTGATATTAACTTCCTGAAGATACGAGATGTGCAGCACCTGAATCTACGGATACTGGAAGCCTGTGCTAGCATTTCTCCTGCGGTGTTGCTATCAGTGTGTGAAGAGTGGGAGAAGAGGGTTGCATTGACAATCCAACACAATGGGCAGCACATTGAACACATTTTATAAGTGGTCAGAAACTTGCAAATAACTCATGAAAGAATAAAGTTACGTTAAAACCAAGCACACCATTGTTTTTCTTGTGAAATTCCCAATAAATTTGATGTGTCACATGACCCTCTTCCTATTGAAAAAACAAAAGTTGGATTCAAAATGGCCGACTTCAAAATGGCCGCCATGGTCACCACCCATCTTGAAAAGTTTCCCCCCTCACATATACTAATGTGCCACAAACAGGAAGTTAATATCACCAATCATTCCCATTTTATTAAGGTGTATCCATATAAATGGCCCACCCTGTATTTAAGGAATAAACAGAACTCTTTTTCACGCTGAATGAAGCAATATAAGACTGTTTTTTGCACATGGAAAAACTTTTTTTAAATAAATCTAGCACTTTTCCCTGGCACTTCTGCACTTTATATGTATTAGTAACTAGATGAAATAACTTTTGTCACATGTATTGTTTTGCACATTAATTGATGCACTTGTCACTTTTTACTAACAAATCTTAACCTTACGGTTTATATTACATTGATTTGTATTGATTTGTTCGCACTATTAGCACATTAATTTTTCACACTATAAAAACATATACATTTTTGATTAATGAATTGAATTTTCTGATTCACACACATTCATTTGGCCCACCCTTGAATCGTGCCAGCCTAAAAAATCAGGCCCGACAGATCCATACAGCATTTATCCCCTAATATTATACTTACCAGCAACCTGGAAATTATACGAGAGTAATCTCAAACCAATTCGATTACAACAGAGCAGCGTCATACCCACCTTAATTTCGTCAGAGGCTCTAATAGGCTTCAAAAAAGGATGAGACCAGTTTCCCGCTGAAAGGAGAAGCCATCCTATTGGCCTATGAGGAGGAGACGTACGGCCAAGGAGATGCATCTCGGGACGCGCAGGCGACACATCCTGGGACACGGAGGAGACGCATCCCGGGACACGGAGGGACTGAGGGGGGAAGCCGCCGCCTGTCAGCAGGGTGAGTGACCTGGCGACGGGGGAGGAGGGTGTGGGTCCAGTGCGGGCTGGAGCGACGGGGGAGGGGGGTGACAGGTCACGCCCCCATTGTCTGTATCAGAAATTTAGCAGCCCTAGACCCCAATGAAGTCTATCACCTACAATTGGGATATAACCCGTTGGAAGCGATTCCCTCTATACCCTCCACACACACAATAATCTGCTGCTAGGCAGCCTCCAGTGGCACCAGTCCATCGCTGTCTTCCACCCAAGCTAGGATCAACAGGTACTTTTCAGTACTTTAAGCATTTTAAAGGCAGAAAACATGGGCAAAGGCTAATGGCTGAGATGTACTGTATATTTTTTTTATTTGTCCAGACAGATATTCACCTTATACTATATTTTTTAGGTCATGTAGATTGAAAACAAAACTTATATAACAGCGAAAAAGGGAAAACTTCCACTTTATTATGGGACAATATTTTTTTTAATTTGTTTAGATCAGTGGTCTACAAACTGGGGCCCTTTGTTAGTCTTTATCTGGCCTTTGAGGCACTATTCCTGTCACTGATACTAGGCATCGTTCCTCCTATTGACATCAACAGTGAGGCATAATTCCTGCCACTGACACCAACGATGGGGAAATTTTCCTCCCACTGATACCAATGATGGGGCACCATTCCTCGCACTGATACCAATGATGGGGCACCATTCCTCGCACTGATACCAATGATGGGGCACCATTCCTCGCACTGATACCAATGATGAGGCACTATTCCTCGCACTGATACCAATGATGAGGCACTATTCCTCGCACTGATACTAGGCACCATTCCTCCTACTGACACCAACAGTGAGGCCTAATTCCTGCCACTGACACCAACGATGGGGAAATTTTCCTCCCACTGATACCAATGATGGGGCACCATTCCTCGCACTGATACCAATGATGGGGCACCATTCCTCGCACTGATACCAATGATGGGGCACCATTCCTCGCACTGATACCAATGATGAGGCACTATTCCTCGCACTGATACCAATGATGAGGCACTATTCCTCGCACTGATACTAGGCACCATTCCTCCTACTGACACCAACAGTGAGGCCTAATTCCTGCCACTGACACCAACGATGGGGAAATTTTCCACCGTCCTTAATCCGGAGTGACAACCACAGTCATCCTCCTTACCACGGATCATAGTCACGCTCCTTATCACGGA
>BLSH010216382.1:455426-473928 GCA_018402905.1 Glandirana rugosa | reverse complement strand
AGAGCAACAATTCTTTTTTTTTCAGATCCTCAGAGAGTTCTTTGCCATGAGGTGCCATGTTGAATTTCCAGTGACCAGTATGAGAGAGTGAAAGTGATAACACCAAATTTAACACACCTGCTCCCCATTCACACCTGAGACCTTGTAACACTAACAAGTCACGTGACACCGGGGAGGGAAAATGGCTAACTGGGCCCAATTTGGACATTTTCACTTAGGGGTGTACTCACTTTTGTTGCCAGTGATTTAGATATTAATGGCTGTGTGTTGAGTTATTTTGAGGGGACAGCAAATTTACACTGTTATACAAGCTGTACACTCACTACTTTACATTGTAGCAAAATGTCATTTCTTCAGTGTTGTCACATGAAAAGATATAATAAAATATTTACAAAAAAGTGAGGGGTGTACTCACTTTTGTGAAATACTGTATATTAAAGTGGAACTAAACCCATTGATTCAACTGTTTCCCAAAACAAATCCATTCAAAGCATTTCTTTAATAATAACTGTCACAAGTGCTTGTGTTCACAGCTGAACTGTCAAGCCATCAAGAGGTTGGTGTGATTACTGGTCATGTATCATGTGTGCGCTGTAACTTTTATACATTTTTTGTTTGTTGGTCGTTACGAGCAGCACCATGCGTTTGGCAGGGTGTTCCCCCCAAATATCTAGTTTTGTTGATTACTGGTCAGGTCACATGAAGTGCAAATGTAACTGCAGAGCAAACAGACTAATATGGCAGCTTCCTTGGTTTAGTTCTGCTTTAAATCTTGGCAATGGAGTCTCTGAGAGAAATGTGTGGCCACAGAGTTCTCCATCCTCCATTGTTACCATCCACTTGTTTTTTCCACACTGTTATTTTATATTGCCTTATATTGCTTGTTCACCGCTGTACTTTCTTGTAAATTACTTGTTTTATCATTGCTAATGCATTTGCACCATGCTCAAGCAGCTTCGCATCTCTCCCAGCCAGCCACTGCCATCACACAGCTGTTCGCCGAAATGGCGGAGGCCTGACGAAGGAGCACGGATGCTCCGAACGCGGCCCTGACAGCTGTGTACATCCACCACCCTCTCTTGGACCAGGAACCTGAGACGCCCGTGACTGCATCCCGTGACTGCATCCCGCCCACTTGCCTGGAGCTCCGGACACCACCGGTGCGCCAGACACACGTGCTGGTGGGACCCCCAGCGCTCGGACCATCCTGGAGGAGACAGCCTGGAATCTACCTAAGCTATACATGCCTGTAACCATGCATGATCCTGTAAGTGCAATTTTAATAAAATGTACCTTTTAACTGACTACTACACCTAGTGGGGCACCGCTTTTCTTCTTCCTTGCCTTCACTTTGCAAAGAATACCCAATCACCCAAACACAGACCACCTCCAAAGACCTACAACATCAACTTGCTGCAGTTGGTGTCACTGTACATCGTTTAACAATTCAGCTCACTTTGCACAGGGAGAAGCTGTATGGGAGATGCGAAAGAAGCCTTTTCTGCACACACGCCACAAACAGAGTCACTTGAGGTATGCAAACGCACATTTGGACAGACCAGCTTCATTTTGGAATAAGGTGCTGCGGACTGATGAAGCAAAGATTGAGTTATTTGGTCATAACAAGGGGCGTTATGCATGGCAGCAAAAGAACACAACGTTCCAAGAAAAACACTTGCTACCCACAGGAAAATTTGGTGGAGGTTCCATCATGCTGTGGGGCTGTGTTGCCAGTGCCAGTACTGGGAATCTGGTTAAAGTTGATGGTCGCATGGATTCCACTCAATATCAGCAGAATAATGTTGAGGAATCGGTCACAAAGTTGAAGTTACCCCGGGGCTGAATATTTCAACAAGACAACGACCCAAAACACTGTTCAAAATCTACTCATCTAGGCATTTATGCAGAGGAACAAGTGCAATGCTCTGGAATGGCCATCCCAGTCCCCAGACCTGAATATCATTGAACATCTGTGGGGTGATTTGAAGCGGGCTGTCCATGCTCGGCAACCATCAAACCTAACTGAACTGGAGATGTTTTGTAAGGAGGAATGGTCCAAAATACATTCATTCAGAATCCAGATACTCATTACAGGCTGTAGGAAGCATCTAGAGCAGGGATCCTCAAACTACGGCCCTCCAGCTGTTGCGGAACTACACATCCCATGAGGCATTGTAAAACTCTGACATTCACAGACATGACTAGGCATGATGGGAATTGTAGTTCCTGAACAACTGGAGGGCCATAGTTTAAGGACTCCTGGTCTAGAGGCTGTTATTTCTGCTAAAGGAGGCTCTACTAAATATTGATGTGTTGGGGTGCCCAAATTTATGCACCTGTCTAATTTCGCTTTGATGCATACTGCGCATTTTCTGTTACTCCAATAAACCTCATTTCACTACTCAAATATTACTGTGTCCTTCAGTTATTTGATAGATCAAGATGAAATTGCTGATCCAAACACCCAAATATTTATAAATGACAATCATGGAAATTATCAGGGGTTCCTAAACTTTTGCATACAACTATACTGTATATAAAATAAAATGTAAATATAATTTTACTCTGTTTATGCTCTCATTTGGCATATTCAAAGTCCATTATCTTTTGCTTTACTATTACTTCTATTTATCTATCCACGGGATGATGCAAATGTGAACTTATTAGTGGTTCCCATGACGTCACCTCCTCTATATCTACACCTAATTTTATCTTGTTGCTCACTCAATATAGTGAAAGCAGAGGATAATTATGACAGTCAAGCAACTTCATGTTTCTCTCCAGGAAAAACATTACCTTTAACTAATTAAAGGCAGTTTGTGGGGTCGCTTATAAATTACCACAAATTACTGATCTCTCCACAACATTGCTAAAGGAATTTAGCCCCTACAAACAAAAGGTATGACGTGCTGCATCACCAATAAATGGCTAAATGGTTATAGCATGATCACACCATGTAACAATGAACACAAAAATACATCAAATGAATATCCATATTTCATGAGTCCATAGTTGTGGATTTGCTTTGTAGAGCACCAGTGAGAGCACCCTTAGAGTGAAGCAAAGACTCTGCAATATCAAAAGGGAACACAGAGGGCGCCAGACTAAGTGTAGTGTATTAAAGTACTTCAATTTATTAGGAACAGAAGACAAATGGCAACTCACATCTTAGTTGATACAAAAGGGGTTGTAATGAATTATTCCAGTCAGTTCTCATGCTCTCCTGAGTGGTCCTGGCAGTTTATGGGCATCAGAAGTAGCACCTGTAGCTGGCATAGGAAAGTGGCCGACCTTCGCCGAAACCAGTGTGGGACAGGGAAAGAAGCAGAAGCTCCGAAACGCGTTACCACAACCCCCCCAACAAAAGCACAACCTACACAGTGACTTCACGTCTGGCCCGGCGCCATCTTGCCTTCCATGCTGGTTTATGCGGCGGTCGGCCGCTTTCCTATGCATTCCATCTACAGACGCTTCTTTGGATGCCAATAATCTACCAGGAATACTCAGGAGAGCCTAATAACTGACTGGAATGATTCCTTACATGCCCCTTTGTATCGACTAAGATGTGAGTTGCCATTTGTCTTCTGTTCCTAATAAATTGTAGATTATTAATATAATGCCCTTAGTCCCTCTGTGTTCCCTTTCAGCATCACCAATTTTTTGTACCCAGATTAATGCTACAATGCAACAATGTGTTCAGTGTAGGCATTACAATTTTGAAATATTATTTGCAATGCCTGAGCATATATCAAAGACTATGCAACTCTCCTTCGACCACCAGAGATTTACATAGAGGATTGCCAAAATAACTAATTTTCAACTACAGTTAGTGCAGTGATAGCATAACATAAGAAGGTGCTAAAAGTCAGACTGTCCATTCAGTTTGTCTTAATATGCAATCCTTATATTCCCATGCAGCAAGGATCCACAGATCATCTCACAAGGTTACTGGGCGAGTACCATCTGAAGTGTACTGATTAACCTCACAGCTTCATTTTTGAAGAGTGTACCTTTAACATCAGTTTCTAAACTTAATACCTTCATAAATAAAATAGCTTTAAGCAAATCCTAGCAGAAGAGTTCTAGAATTTGTTAATATATTATTTCAATCAATATCATTTATAAAGAATTCATGGGATAAGAACTAAAAGGCTATGACAATATACATAATTATGGTTTCCGTGACTTTTATATAATAAATGTCCAAGAATCCTATACAAAGCACAAGGGTTTACTCTCATTTTGTCACAAAGGATTAAAGAATTAGATTATTTTTAGACAAAGCTTCAAAGCAATCTCTGAAGGAATCCCCACAGTCCAAGGAAATTCAACTCGACATGTTCTAGTTATAAACTATAAAGCAGAAATGAAGAAATTGGACACTAATTAAATATAGCAGATGTATGAAAAATATACAACTACTATTGAATCTTCTTGTGTAATTTTGGTTTTAATAACTATCCAATTGGGCTGCCAATCCATAATTACATTTTCAGGCTTACCTAAGACAAGGAGCAAAAAAGTCGTATTCCTTTGCAGCCAATCAGCAATTGTCTTTCATTGCTTTGGTTGTTCTGAGCCATTGAAAGCTGAATGTGATTGGTTGATTTATATCATTGCACTTTATACTAATTGTATAACACTTAAAATACAAAGTAATTTGGGTAAAAAATAATAAATTAACATGCAAGTTTCCAATGTAAAAATTCAAGCACAGTGCAAAAACCCACAGCAGCCAATCAGCAATTGTTTTTCATTGTTCTGGTTGTTCTGAGCCATTGAAAGCTCAATGTGATTGGTTGATTTGTATTTGTGCACTTTATACTAATGGTATAACACTTAAAATACAAAGTAATGTGGGTAAATAATAATATATTACATGCAAGTTACTAATGTGAAAATCCAAGCAGAGTGCAAAAACCTACAGCAGCCAATCAGCAATTGTTTTTCATTGTTCTGGTTGTTCTGAGCCATTGAAAGCTCAACGTGATTGGTTGATTTGTATTTATGCACTTTATACTAATGGTATAACACTTAAAATACAAAGAAATGTGGGTAAATAATAATATATTACATGCAAGTTACTAATGTGAAAATCCAAGCAGAGTGCAAAAACCTACAGCAACGACTCAATAGTCAAGTGTCTCCTTGTTTTGACTGGTTAAAAAAGGATTCCAATTGGTTGCTATGGGTGATGGCGCTTTTTCCACGTTTGTTTAATAAAAAAATTCTTGACTTTATGCAAGCGCTGCAAGTCATTTGGATGAGTATTGATATAGAAATCTGCAAACACGATCTTTTTAATATCATAGCACATATTTGTATTTTTTCATAATATACAGTATAATATTTTATATATTATGATACATACTATATCACTTTTTAAAATATGTTTGCAATATATATAAAAATGATTAAAAAAAACTGTGCAATACTAAAGAAACATAATTATAATATAAAGAAAGCATGGTAGATAAAATAAAAGCTGAGACAGTTTCAGTGCTATGATATCACTTACCGGAGCAAATATCACCATACACATTTACAAAGAAATTTATATTCCGACTCTTTCCTCTGGAAATTAAGCAAAGGTTGTTGCATGCTAAAATGAGCAATGTTTCCAAAAGCTTGCTTGCAGAAAGATGCGCTTGCCTGTCCTTTGCATAAAGTACAGTAAATCAAGGGAAGCAGAGTGTAATTGATGCCGAGAAAGTGAGACGTTAGACCAACCAAGAAAAAAAATCCCCGCTTTCCTCTTGGCAAGAATTGTCATAACATTAGAGATTACTGTGCAAAGCCCTTTGTAAGGCTGTGAGATCTGTGAGATACTTAAACTTGCTGCAGAAAACCTCTTCTGCCTTTGGAAGCTTAGCTGTACTCCAGGTTCATAGCACAAGCCAAGAACTGAATTCCCTATGTATAGATTCACAAATACATCCGAAGAGGAGGAGACATTTACTGGGTGGCTTCAGCATCATGCTATAAAGAAAGAACTTTTCTTCCAATGAGCTGGTTTAGATTTTCTAGTTGCAGATTGTGAAATGATTAAAAGAAATAACTTTAAATTATGGTAATGTAGTTACCGCTGTAATATGCAGAAATACATCTCTCACATAGTAACTGTGAAATATGGGCACTATCTCTGCTGCACTGTTCTTCACCGCTAGTAGGCATCTTTCTGTGCACAATTATGCATTTGAATGCCCCTGCAAACTATGGTAGAGTTACCTTAGAGTGGTTGTATACTTCCAAAAAAAAAAACCTGTAAGGCAAAGGCATAATGAGCTAGTATGACCGCATACTAGCTCATTATGAAATACTTACCTTAGAACGAAGCTCCGATGGGTCCGCTCGGTCCCCGCAGAGGGAGCTGACATCTTCCCTCGGGGGATCTTTCTGGGTTTGCGGCTCCGGCACTGTGAGTGCATGCGCGGGAGCTCGTCTTTCCGGCAGACTTTCCAGCAAGGTCCGGCGCTATGTGCCGGGACATCATGGCGCATGTGTCGTGACATCAGCATCTACATGAAGGGCGAATATCTCCTAAACCATGCAGGTTTAAGAGATATTCATTTTACCTACAGGTAAGCCTTATTATAGGCTTACCTGTAGGTAAAAATCAGTAAAAGGGGTATACAACCGCTTTAGCTGACAATTACGAGGTCGTGCAAAAAATAAATAAAATAAAAATATGCACTTTCACTGTGCTAATGACACTGGGTGGGAAAGGGTTAGCATCAGGGACACAAACTCCATCCCTTCCCTCCTGTCAGAACCGCGATCTGCTTTGTTTACATAGGCAGATCGCAGTTCTGTGTCTCTGATTGACGATCGGTGGACATTGAGGACCCAGCACCCATCAATTGACTTCCGCTGGGTGTAATCACAGCAGGATCGAGCCGCCGGCAGGTGCTCCCTACCCAGAAGTGTGGGATCATGTATATACATTATAGATGGGACAAAGTATTTGTGCCAGGGTAGACAGTGAATTAGCAAGAGTCAAAGCCAGCTGAAAAAGGTGGTGCCAAAAGACAGAAGCATAGATGGAGAAGAAGCCAGTAGTCATTGTCAAGGGAAACAAGAGGTGAGCGTCAAAAATAAAGTGAGGTGCAAATATGTAGACTAGGATTACGGCAAGGTCAAGGCAGGTGGCGTTCCAATGAGATCAGCAACAAAGGTCTGTTCATAAACATTAGAGAGTCACATGGGTAGCCTAACAGATTCTGCAATGGGCGACTTGAGAATGGCGTAAGTTGTCCTTATGAAGAAGTCAGTCTAATAAGGGACACATACGCCAACACTCTCAGTCCACTTGTGAAAACTGCCATGGGTAACGCTGGTCCAAGCAAATTTACTGAACAAATAAAAGGATGTTTTCAGGTAAAGATGAGCAAGCTATACTGAGTGGATTTCAGTTCAACCTGAATTGATTTGTTCTTGCAAATTGGAACCCTATGGCATTAATTATACTTCAGTAATCTTTCTCATAAATTGTACTGATGGCACCAGGATTTATGTGGGCTTTGGTACAGGACACTTGTAATACTCAGTTTATCACCTGGCTTGGCCCGACTTTCTTTAGGAAAGACATTTTACTTTTAGTAGAATGGTAGCGTGATATTATTAAATGAAGAAGACACGCAGACATTGGTAGGAGCAAACAGCCAAAAATTTTAATCACTGTAGGGACTCATTTACACTTGCTTCGACTTTAAGGAATAGTGCCCCATCAATGCTGTCAGTGGGAGGAATGGTGCCCCATCGTTGGTGTTAGCTGGAGGAAAAGTGTCCCAAGGGCCAGATAAAGGCAAGCAAGGGGCCATATCTGGCCCCTGGACCACAGTTTGGAGACCACTGTTCAAGAGGAATGAACACTCATCATGGGGGCTAAAAGAAATGCCAACTCTCTCAACTTGTGTGGTCACGCTGTCCAGCACTTATCCTCACACTTGGCAGATACCTTGTCTTCTCCCTTTTTAAAAACATTTAGTCCAATGACTTTTGCATCTCCCCCTCCCCTTCATTAATCATTAAAGCAGAGTTCCATCCACATTTTAAACGTTTCACCCCCACGTTCGTGATCACTTTACAATTTGTCTTCGGACAGTTATTTTCTTTGTCTTGGGACACTTTTTTTCTTTTAATTAAAATAGAATCACAACGAATCTCAGACCTAAATAGATCCTTCACACCGCACTATAGATGAAAGTTTAAAACACTGTATAGCAGCCACTATATTGTCAAAACATGTAGAAAATCAATTATAAAGTAGCAGTAATTAGCAGCGCTTGTTGTGTAAAATGGTAATTCCAAGACTTAACTTAGAGCACCACCCAGTGAAAAGCAAATTGCTGAGAGTAAAGTCCCAAATCCTGTTAAGTTCAATCCTTTGAAGGCATGACACACTTCTATATCTTCACCTAAGGTAAAATGAGACTGATCTCCTCCACACCTCATTGACAATTGACAATCACCTCTCCCCACATAGATGTTCACTCACCAGCTAAAATTGCCTTACACTCTTGTGTTTGGCAGCAGTGCAATTTGTCATAACCTAAAGACACCAAGGGATGATCCATCAGCTTGACTCCCGACAATCACAGACATGGAGGATGAGCCTAAGGAGTGCCAGACATAATGTAAAACAAAACACTTTATTGCACATCACTTTGCCCCCCTCCCAGTATTGCACTTACTGATAGGCGGTTAATCAAGGTGGTATTGGTTATATCTTTGCCACTCAGCCCCTCCCGATCGTCCACACATGTCCTCCCAATAATGGAAAATTGTAGCCGTGCAGTCTGTAATAGGATGAAATGTGTCTGATACAGACTGTATGGCTACAATTTTAAAAAGTTTCCATCATTGGGAGGACATGTGCAGACGATCGTGAGGGGCTGAGTATGGTGACGATCCTATACAGGGTTCCCGTGGCAAAGATATGACCAATACCACCTTCTTGAAAAAGGACTTGATACAGTGCCTTGCAAAAGTATTCGGCCCCCTTGAACTTTGCGACCTTTTGCCACATTTCAGGCTTCAAACATAAAGATATAAAACTGTAATTTTTTTGTGAAGAATCAACAACAAGTGGGACACAATCATGAAGTGGAACGAAATTTATTGGATATTTCAAACTTTTTTAACAAATAAAAAACGGAAAAATTGGGCGTGCAAAATTATTCAGCCCCCTTAAGTTAATACTTTGTAGCGCCACCTTTTGCTGCGATTACAGCTGTAAGTCGCTTGGGGTATGTCTCTATCAGTTTTGCACATCGAGAGACTGAAATTTTTGCCTATTCCTCCTTGCAAAACAGCTTGAGCTCAGTGAGGTTGGATGGAGAGTGTTTGTGAACAGCAGTTTTCAGTTCTTTCCACAGATTCTCGATTGGATTCAGGTCTGGACTTTGACTTGGCCATTCTAACACCTGGATATGTTTATTTGTGAACCATTCCATTGTAGATTTTGCTTTATGTTTTGGATCATTGTCTTGTTGGAAGACAAATCTCCGTCCCAGTCTCAGGTCTTTTGCAGACTCCATCAGGTTTCCTTCCAGAATGGTCCTGTATTTGGCTCCATCCATCTTCCCATCAATTTTAACCATCTTCCCTGTCCTTGCTGAAGAAAAGCAGGCCCAAACCATGATGCTGCCACCACCATGTTTGACAGTGGGGATGGTGTGTTCAGGGTGATGAGCTGTGTTGCTTTTACGCCAAACATAACGTTTTGCATTGTTGCCAAAAAGTTTGATTTTGGTTTCATCTGACCAGAGCACCTTCTTCCACATGTTTGGTGCGTCTCCCAGGTGGCTTGTGGCAAACTTTAAACGACACTTTTAATGGATATCTTTAAGAAATGGCTTTCTTCTTGCCACTCTTCAGATTTGTGCAGTATACGACTGATTGTTGTCCTATGGACAGAGTCTCCCACCTCAGCTGTAGATCTCTGCAGTTCATCCAGAGAGATCATGGGCCTCTTGGCTGCATCTCTGATCAGTCTTCTCCTTGTATGAGCTGAAAGTTTAGAGGGACGGCCAGGTCTTGGTAGATTTGCAGTGGTCTGATACTCCTTCCATTTCAATATTACCGCTTGCACAGTGCTCCTTGGGATGTTTAAAGCTTGGGAAATCTTTTTGTATCCAAATCCGGCTTTAAACTTCGCCATAACAGTATCTCGGACCTGCCTGGTGTGTTCCTTGTTCTTCATGATGCTCTCTGCGCTTTAAACGGACCTCTGAGACTATCACAGTGCAGGTGCATTTATTCGGAGACTTGATTACACACAGGTGGATTCTATTTATCATCATTAGTCATTGAGGTCAACATTGGATCATTCAGAGATCCTCACTGAACTTCTGGAGAGAGTTTGCTGCACTGAAAGTAAAGGGGCTGAATAATTTTGCACGCCCAATTTTTCAGTTTTTTATTTGTTAAAAAAGTTTGAAATATCCAATAAATTTAGTTCCACTTCATGATTGTGTCCCACTTGTTGTTGATTCTTCACAAAAAATTACAGTTTTATATCTTTATGTTTGAAGCCTGAAATGTGGCAAAAGGTTGCAAAGTTCAAAGGGGGCCGAATACTCTTCTAAATGGAAATGGAAATGAACTAAATGGAAAAATGCGCTTTCCACGATCTACTCAGCAACTAAATGTGTTGGGCTATGGGAAATGCTATGGGAAAAACTCCCCCCAGTCCACCCCTGTGGCGATGCGCTTGCAGGACAGGAAAAAATGTCCTACAAGCAGCATCTTTGGGGCAGTCTGGGAGCGGTGTATACATTGAAATGAATGGGCAGCACATCCAAAGCGGCTGAACACAGATTCAGAAATTCTCTGGTGCTTTTAACCCTAAAGCGCCGCTATAACAGCGGTGCCAAAGTGCTGCTATAACAGTGTTAAAGCGCCGCTAAACTAATGGCGCTTTAGGAGCCATGCACACTGTTGCCTCTACAAGATTTTATAGATCAGAACTTGATCCTGATCACTATGATCTGAATATATGTAAAATGTGAGTGAAATAAATTCACTCTCCAGCACACAGTAAATGGCACGCAGTGATTTCCTATTATTGCGTGATGCCAGATTTCTCTTACACTTTGCTAATATGTGTAATTTAGGATCTGCATGATTGAGTTTACTGGATATTTCCCAAGCTAGACCTTTATGTACAATCGCCCCTGCCCATTGAAATGAATGGGCAGCGCATCCAAAGCGGCTGAACACCGATTCAGAAATTCTCCGGTGCTTTTAACCCTAAAGCGCCGCTATAACAGCGGTGCCAAAGCGCTGCTATAACAGTGTTAAAGCGCCGCTAAACTAATGCCGCTTTAGGAGCCATGCATACTGTTGCCTCTGAACAGATGTTTACAGGCATTTAGGAGTTTTTTTCAGCTGCCCCTGAACTCATCTAATGTTATCTTATTAGTACATGTGCATGCACAGGGTCGCTTAAGGTCCTTTCCAGGCAGTTGAGTTTTAAGGCTTTTTTTGGAAAGCAAAAAGATGTGTTCAGACAGAAGTTCAGAGGCATTTGAAATGTGAAATGCCTGTAACAGCTTGTAAACGCACCGAAATGCAGTAAATGGTGTCCAGGAGCGTTTCATTTACAGGCATTTCCATTTAATAAATACATTTTTTAAAAAAGCTCCTAGACGCAAATTCGGCAAAAGGGCGTTTTAGATGTTGGTTTCTAGATGTCAACATAAAGCGTTTAGGGGAGGTTGAAAAGCGTCCCATGTACATGGAGCCTTAGGGTGTCTCCGCTCTGGATGGAAGAGCAACAGAGACACATTTGGACAGCAGCATTATCAATCTGGAGCAGGGTAGTGTTAGCAGATTTAAATGAACATGACTAACAGATTAAAGTTAAACTCCAGCTAACAATTTTTAGCAGTTCCAGCTACATTTTTTTTTCCTTTTGGAATAAAGGTTTCACATAAATGAATGAAAGCTGACCATTGTAAACACCCCTGTCGGTGGTAAATGGTTTGTCTCAACCCTCTATCTGTCACTTTTGCTGAACAACTTGGCCTGTTAAAGGAAGTTGAAAACCAACAGATTTACTAGCCAGACCACCAGGTGAAAATAAAGGGGGGAAAAAAGTCTTAAAAGCAGTGACAGCCCATCCATAAGGGGCGCAGGGGCGCTGCCCCCTAATCTCCATGCGGGGAGTTGGACGCATAGAGGTCTAAGGGTTTTTTTTTTTTGGTGAAGCACATGATTAGAGGCTCTAATTGTCTAATTGGCACTGTGCCCTGAGCCTGCCCACTTGTTACATTAGCAAATGTTAATTTGCTATTATTTTCCTGCTTCTCGTCCCAGCCAATGAGGACAGGAAGTGGGTACTGAGACCGGATTGGCCAGGAGGAGATGCGACCGGATTGGCCGGGAGGAGTAGCCGCCGAAGCCATCTGTGACCTGGATGGGGTAAGTGCGGGGCTGGCGGGCTTGCGAGCGAGGCTGTTGAGCAGGCGGGAGCGGTAGGGGGTTTGTTTGCCGCCCCCCACAAAATGGAGCACCAGCCGCCACTGCTTGAAAAAAGACGAATGCAGCTACCACATCTAAGAACTAATAAGCTGCAATACATAATATTTTGCTTCTGGGTTTAGATATACTTTAACAACAAGATTTTATAGATCAGAACTTGATCCTGATCACTATGATCTGATTAAATTTAAAATGTGAGTGAAATAAATTCACTCTCTAGCACACAGTAAATGGCACGCAGTGATTTCCTATTATTGCGTGATGCCAGATTTCTCTTACACTTTGCTAATATGTGTAATTTAGGATCTGCATGATTGAGTTTACTGGATATTTCCCAAGCTAGACATTTATGTACATCTGGGATCTGAGACTTCAGAGCTGCCAATCAAAGCCTTTGAACACATTCATTCAATTTGCATGCTGAACTGACAAGTCTTGTAAGCTTTGAAAATAATGTTCTGTGCAGTTAAAGGGACAGTGATATCAACAAGCTGTACCTTTTAATCATTTGCTTGAAATAGATGTAAAACTTAAAGTGGATGTAAACCTGAAAAAAAAGAAGAGTTAAAGTGGTTGTCAAGTCAGTTCTAAAAAAAAAAAAAACACCTGCAAGAGAAAGGCATAATGAGCTAGTATGCATCACATACTAGCTCATTATGGAATGCTTACCTTAGATCAACGCTATAGCAGCGGTCCCCGAGCACCGCTATGACCGGCGACATGCTGTGCCCGTTGTCTTCCAGAATTACGAGCTCCGACCAATCACAGCGCAGACTCCAGCGCTGTGATTGGCAGGAGCCTAGCTGACATCACTCCCGCGCATGCGCCCAGTTGGTCCACTGCGCATTTGCCGATGACATTGGCACATGCAGATACAGGGAATATCTCCTAAACGGTGCAAGTATAGGAGATATTCCCGGGACCTACAGGTAAGCCTGAATATAAGCTTACCTGTAGTTTAACCTCTTCCCGTCTGCGCCATAGCCGAATGACGGCTACAGCGCGGCTCTAAAATGCCGGGAGGCCGTCAATAGACGTCCTCCCCTTCGGCTCGTGCTGGGCGCGCTCCCGAGCCTCCGCACGCAGCGTGAGCGTGCCCACGGGTCAGGCGGACCCGATGTCTGCCGGACACCCGCGATCTCCTCACAGAGAGCAGGAATGGGGAACCGCTGTTGTAAACACGGCGGTTCCCCGTTCTGTGAGGGGGGGCATGCCAGATCTACTGATTCCTGTCACTGGGATCAGTTAGATCTGTCATGCCTCTGCCAACCTTGCCCCCCCCCCCACAGTTAGAACACACCCAGGGAACACTTTTAACCCCTTCACTGCCCCCTTAGTGTTAACCCCTTCCCTGCCAATGACATTTATACAGTAATCAGTGTCTATTTTTAGATCTGGTCGCTGTATAAATGTCATTGGTCCCAAAAAAGTGTCAAAAACGTCCGACGTGTCCACTGCAATATCGCAATCCCACTAAAAATCGCAGTTTGCCGCCATTACCAGTAAATAAATAAAAATAAATAAAAACACCATAAACCAATGTCCATAGTTTGTAGTCGCTATAACTTTTGCGCAACCCAATCAATATACGCAGATTGCGATTTTTTTTTACCAAAAACATGTAAAAGAATATACATCGGCCAAAACTGATGAATAAATTTGTTTTTTTATTTTTTATTTTTGGACATTTATTATAGTAAAAAATATTGTTCTTTTTTCAAAATTGTCGCTCTTTATTCGTTTATAGGGGAAAAAATAAAAACCGCAGAGGTGATCAAATACCACCGAAAGAAAGCTCTATTTGTGGAAAAAAAAAGGACGCCAATTTTGTTTGGGTACAACGCCGCACGACCGCGCAATTGTTATTCAAAGAGCGACAGCGCTGAAAGCAGAAAATTGGTCCGGGCAGGAGGGGGGTTTAAGTGCCCAGTAAGGAAGTGGTTAAAGTGGTTGTCATGACTTGACAACCACTTTAATCCAGCTCTGAGCAATACCCTTATCCTTTTTCAGTAGAAAAAAACACACAAAAAAATATGTGTCTGTTTCTTCCCCCATGGTGTTACTGACAGCTCATTTACTTATCTCATGCACCAGCATACAGAGCTTCCCCCCCCTTTCTTCTCCAGCTCTGCCAGGATTGGCTACTCCTCATCTCAGCATGATTAGGCATGCTGAAGTCATGTGGTGACTTTCCTGAGGTTTGACAGGATGTTTCTCAAAACTAAGGAATAGGAAAGTTGGAAAGTGTGGGTGGGGAGTCTTGTGACATCATGACTCCACCCACGAGCTCTGGCAAAGAGACCTACCCACTGATTCCAGAGTTTTGTGGGGTTGCTACTGCTGAAATGGGTGACATTTACAAGGTAGGGATACATGCAGGAGGCTTGCATGTACATTAGTCTATACTGGTGGACAGGACAATTCAATGAAGCAGTTGCAGCACTTTTCTGTCTTTATGGCCTTATTACAAAGTCCCACACCAAATTCCTAAAAACCCTTTTTTACAGTTCCGTTGCTGACATGACACCCAAAATTTACTGCCACAGTCAGGTTTTTACTGGCAAGTTACAAAATGACAGTTTTAAGTGAAAATTTCAGTATTTAGGCTATAAACAAGTACAATATACAACTATCAATGTGATTTAAGGTAGATATTAAGCCAAAAAACATATTTCTTATTTTATTTTTGATATAGTAAGCAGCCAAGGGACAGGACTCAGGAGGGCAAGAAATTAGAATGGGTGGCACACACATGAAAATGACAATGACAGCAGTGTGCAGCAGCACAGATGATGATGAGACCTCACCGACACTACACGTCCCCTCCTGAGTCACAGTGGCAGTCTCTCCATGTCAGGTGGTCCATTCAGTCCACTCCAATCCACACAGCACTGACAGTCCCGCTTCCCGCTTGCCTTGCTCCCATCGCGCAGAACCCGCACACAAGGCTCCGGCCGCTCCGCTCAGCTCCTTGCACCACAACATCAGTGCAACATCACATGACACATGCTCACATGACGCACCGCCTCTGCCAGACCCGTTCCCCGCAGGTGCTGCCCGAACAGACTGTCGCAGGCACTTGGATGGTCTCAGGCTGGCTCCGAACTGGAACTGCGCATGCGCAGTTGTGAGCCGAGCTTCACAGCCAAATGTTTTAATGGGCAGAGGAGAAGGCGCTTCTAAGTGCAGCAATACAAACACTTTAATGACAAGAGTGGTTAAAAACACTTACAAGATGGGTGTGATGGACAGGCTCATCAAGTAGTCCATAGCATCCAGCGGGATGCCTCCTGGGTGTTTATAACAGCAGCAGATAGAAGTCCAGCCAACCAGCGGTGGGAAGCACTGTGTCTCTGATCCAGGAAGGGGAGCCGTGCTGTCAGCGTGGAACACAGGCAACTTGAAGTGACGTAAAAGTGTGCGGCGACGCATTTCGGAGCATACCCAGTCGCTCCTTCAGAAACAGAAAGGTTTTGAAGAAGAAGCGACTGTGCATTCTCCGAAACGCCTCACTGCACGTTTCCCTCTGAAGTACTGCTGAGGTGCAGTATTTCTATCTCATCAGGGCCATTCATGTACTGTTGGAAAAGTCTCCCTGCCACCCAGAGCGCCCTATCCTCCACATGTTATTTTACTGGCAAACTTTCCCTGTCACTGGCATTTACTGGCAGGAGAAAAGTGGCAGTTTTTTACTGGCTGCCAGTAAAAATACTGACAATAGGCAACACTGCCACTATCATCTTCTCCCCAGCCATTTCCAGGTGCTGGCATTTCGGCCATTTGACTGGTGGGGGAAAGACGTCATCCCTCGCACGCCTATGGGCATCAGTCATTCCAGCCCAGTCAGAGGGAGCCAGGAAGGTACACTGAGCTGTGCATGAGCAGAAGACAGGTAGGTGTCTGTTATTGCAGAAGAGACATAGCACTGTCTGCATACAGGTTTTTTTCTACATACGTTTAGTTCCACTGATCTCTCCAAGTATGATTTTAATTGCATAGTTATATCGGTCCAGCTTGGACCAATGTAAGTGTGCACTTCTCATACCTGAGGTACGGCTGTGGAAGTGGTAAATCACTGTAGAGAAAACCCCTCCTGAAGACTCCTGGGATGTATCATCATGTATGCATCATTTGCCTAGACCTGGAAACCAGGAAATAACTATAAGGCCTCATACACACGGGCGTTTTGCACGCCGGCGTTTGTAGGTGTTTTTTGCAGCTCTCCATGTTATTCAATGGCCTTCTAAAAACGCCGGCGTTAGTGAGCAGTAGAGGGCGTCGGCGTTAGTGAGCTGTTTTTAGAACGCGGGACCATCGCGTTCTGTAGCTGTAGCGTTTTGGTGTTTTTTGACGCCAATTGGCAAAACGCTCACTAACGCTTGCTAACGCCCGCTAACGCCGTACCGGCGTTAACAAGCGTTTTTTGACGCCGGCGTTTTTAGGTTGAAAAATAGCAGAGGACTGATTTTTTTTAAAAAAACGCCTATTGACGCCGACGCTCGCTAACGCTCGCTAACGCCGATGCAAAACGCCGCAAAAAACACCGATTTTTTAAAAAACGTCGGACCTGGCATTTTGCTTATTTATTATAAAACGCCCGTGTGTATGAGGCCTTAATGTACAAAAAAAAACTTTAAAACACGTGAATATGATATACTTTCCTATCTAAAGTATTTACTAATGCTAGAAGAATTAGGATTAAATGTTGGAGAGAATGAAGTTTGCTTTAAAGGAGTTGTAAAGGCAGACCATTCTATGCATTAAGATAAAAAAACCTTCTGTGTGTAGCAGCCCCCCCAGCACCCTCCTAATACTTACCTGAGCCCCTTCTCTCTCCAGCAATGTCCACGATCCCCTCAGCCCTCCAGTACACCCCTCCTGATTGGCCGAGACACAGCAGCAGCGTGATTGGCTACCATGGCTTTCAATCAAAGTCTGTCAGTCAATTAGGGGAGGGAGGGGGCAGGGCCAGGTCGGGACTCTGTGTCCGAATGGATACAAGGAGCTCTGACTCCGCTCGGGTGCCCCCATAGAAAGCTGCTGGCTGAGGGGGCACTCACCAGAGGGAGGGGCCAGGAGAGCAGAAGAAGGACCCGAGAAGATCCGGGCTGCTCTGTGCAAATCCAACTGCACAGAAGTAAATATAACATGTCTGTTATTTTTAAGAAAAAGAAAAGTGAGCCTTGACTTTAATCTGGTGAAAAATCCAGGAGATACACAGTACAACCCGACGGTGACACAGTGTGGCAATGATTATATTATGTGATTTTCAACATGAAAAGAAAAATGATGTTCAAATACCATCGGTGTACTCTGCCTGCTCTCCTCTCCACTGGCAGATGCCAATTATTGAACACTGAGCTGTGTGTCAGCACCTTGGTGTACATTGCAAATAGGCAGGTAAGAACAGTTTAAGAAGAGAAGAGACATTGTTTTTTTAAATTATTTTCATTTAGGTTTCAATTTCAAAAAATAATATAGCATTTAAAACTATTGCACAACCTATTTTGTATTTTAATGTTAATAATCAGCTCTGGAAGATTTGCCCCCTTTCATGACCAGGCCATTATTTGCGATATGGCACTGCGTTACTTTAACCACTTGACAACTGGGCACTTAAACCCCCTTCCTAACCAGACCAATTTTCAGCTTTCAGTGCTCTCACACTTTGAATGACAATTACTCAGTCATACTACACTAAGTATACCCATGTCACATCATACTGACTCATTAACAGTAAGTTTCACACTCTCGTGACTTTCGACTTTTAACCAGACCAATCCTTCCCCCAAATTCACGGGTCAACAGTTCACCAATTTCATTGCGTCACGGTATAGCGTTTATTACCGGACCAGTACTTTCCCCCGTTTAGAAGGTCTCGACTAATAATTGTAATTTTATGTTTTATCCAACACGTTATCAAAATTTACGATATAATAAAAAACTTTAACTTTGGATTTACTTTTATTAAATTTTTTTGTTACAGAGAAGAGAAGAATTTGACAAGAATGGACGG
>BLSH010216382.1:438252-449872 GCA_018402905.1 Glandirana rugosa | reverse complement strand
GCCGCATGTCAGCCAATGAAAGTGGCCGGTCAGCCGGAACCATACCTTATCCAAAGCTGCTTAACGTGTCTCTGAGGGGATTTCGTTAATTAACAAGGCTCATTAAAAGTGTCGTTTGATTGGACAAGCTGGAATAATATTAGAAAGGGCAGAAAGAGACAGATAAGGTTGGTTAAATTACAGGATCCAGACTTTCATTAAAAAGGATTCTTTAGATCAGCATTATCAGGGCAAAGCCTTACAAAGTATATTATATAAAGTATCTCACAAAAGTGAGTACGCCCTTCACATTTTTGTAAATATTTTATTCTATCTTTTCATGTGACAACACTGAAGAAATGACACTTTGCTACAATGTAAAGTAATGAGTGTACAGCTTGTATAACAGTGTAAATTTGCTGTCCCCTCAAAATAACTCAACTCACAGCCATTAATGTCTAAACCACTGGCAACAAAGGTGAGTACACCCCTAGGTGAAAATGTCCAAATTGGGCCCAATCATCCATTTCCCCCCTTTGTGTCATGTGACTTATTAGTGTTACAAGGACTCAGGTGTGAATGGGGAGCAGGTGTGTTAAATTTGGTGTTGTCACTCTCACTCTCTCATACTGGTCACTGGAAGTTCAACATGGCGCCTCATGGCAAAGAACTCTCTGAGGATCTGAAATAAAGAATTGTTGCTCTACATAAAGATGGCCTAGGCTATAAGAAGATTGCCAAGACCCTGTCAGGAAGCAACCATTGCCCCTGGAATTAGGGTCCGGAAGCCTGTGCGCGGGCGCACGTCACGCGCGTATGCGCCGGCATTGGCGCCAAATGGCCCATTTAAGCAGACAGCACCCTGCAACCAATGCGTTCTGTTCTACAGCATTTTAGTGTTCCACAGTGATCTGTTCTGAGACTTCCTGTTTCCCTGTGACCCGTCTTGACTCTGTATCTGCTTGAACTCTGCCTGCACCGACCCCAGGCTTGCCTACAACCATTCATCTGCCTGACCCCCTTGTACTTCAGCTGCCCGCCTGTTGCTGAACCTGCCTGCACCCGACCATCTGACTGCCTGCTCCCTCTGTACTGCTCTGCCCGCATGTTATTGACCCGGCCTGTATCACTACTCTTCAGTCTTGCACGAACCCCTGGACGACATCTCACCACCATCTGTGTCCGATCCAGCCCCCATGCCCCCCTCTAGAACACCCTGTCTGCTCTACCAGGGGTTCTGGAACCAGGGCGTAAGAGAGGTTGCCCACTGTATAAGTCAGGCTCTACCATCAGGTACGTGACAGACCCTAAAACTGAGCTGCAGCACGGTGACCAAGACCATACAGCAGTTTAACAGGACAGGTTCCACTCAGAACAGGCCTCACCATGGTCGACCAAAGAAGTTGAGTGCACATGCTCAGCGTCATTTCCAGAGTTTGTCTTTTGGAAATAAACGTATGAGTGCTGCCAGCATTGCTGCAGAGGTCGAAGGGGTGGGGGGGGGGTCAGCCTGTCAGTGCTCAGACCATACACCGCACACTGCATCAAACTGGTCTCCATCGCTGTTGTCCCAGAAGGAAGTCTCTTCTAAAGATGATGCACAAAAAAGAACGCAAATAGTGTGCTGAAGACAAGCAGACTAAGGGCATGAATTACTGGAACCATGTCCTGTGGTCTGATGGTGTCAAGCATGTGTGGCGACAACCAGGTGAGGAGTACAAAGACAAGTGTGTCTTGCCTACAGTCAAGCATTGTGGTGGGGGTGTCATGGTCTGGGGCTGCATGAGTGCTGCTGGCACTGGAGAGCTACATGAGAGGGAACCATGAATGCCAACATGTACTGTGACTTACTGAAGCACAGCATGATCCCCTCCCTTCAGAGACTGGCCCGCAGGGCAGTATTCCAATATGATAATGACCACAAACACACCTCCAAGATGACCACTGCCTTGCTAAATAAGCTGAGGGTAAAGGTGATTGACTGGCCATGCATGTCTCCCCAGACCTAAACCATATTGAGCATCTGTGGGCATCTTCAAATGGAAGGTGGAGGAGCGCAAGGTCTCTAACATCCACCAGATCCGTGATGTCGTCATGGAGGAGTGGAAGAGGACACCAGTGGCAACCTGTGAAGCTCTGGTGAACTCCATGCCCAAGAGGGTTAAGGCAGTGCTGGAAAATAATGGTGGCCACACAAACTATTGCCACTTTGGGCCCAATTTGGACATTTTCACTTAGGGGTGTACACACTTTTGTTACCAGCGATTTAGACATTAATGGCTGTGTGTTGAGTTATTTTGAGGGGACAGTAAATTTACACTGTTATACAAGCTGTACACTCACTACTTTACATTGTAGCAAAGTGTCATTTCTTCAGTGTTGTCACATGAAAAGATAGAATAAAATATTTACAAAAAATGTGAGGGGTGTACTCACTTTCGTGAGATGCTGTACATTCTTCTACATATTTGTGTAAAAAAAAAAATCGCAACCGGCATTTATTGATTGGTTTGCGCAAAATTTGCCATGTTTACAAACCATGAGAATTCATTTATGGCATTTTTAAATTTTTTTTTTTTTTTACTAGTAATGGCGGCAATCTGCGCGGGCCTGTCACACATTTTTGACACTTTTTTGGGACCAATGACATTTATATAGTGATCAAAAATGTAAATATCCACTGATTACTGTATAAATGTCATTGGCAGTGAAGGGGTTAACCTGCAGGGGACGAGCTAGGGGTTAAATGTGTTCCCTAACCGTGTTCTAACTGTGAGGGGGCTGGGCAGCCAGGGGCATAAGAGATCTAACTGATCCCAGTGACAGTGATCAGTAGATCTCTTACCTGCCTCCTGTCAGAACGGGGAACCGTCGTGTTTAAATCGGCGGTTACCCGTTTTTCTTCTCTGCCAGGCAATTGTGTGTAGCCAGCGGACATCGAGTGCGCCGGACCCGCGGCTACACTGCTGCAGAGCCGCGCACGAGTGAGCCGCCGTTTATAGACGGCGATTCTCACTACAATGCCACTCTGCAGCATTAAATGTACGCAAGCCGGTCGGGAACCGGTTAAAAAATGTTTGTAGGTAAAGGTGAGCAAGCTATATAAGATGGATTTCAGTTCACACCCTGACTTTAAAGGAAATCTCTTAAGAGAAATATGGAGACACCCATTAGTGAACATGCCTTCAAAAAAGCATAGTTGCCAGGCAGAGGTGGCTCTAGGCTTTGTGAGCCCTTAGGCAAAACCTAGACATGAGGCCCTACTCACGCCCATGATGGGAAAAATAATTCAAGCGATAAAAAAAATAAACTTTATAAATTGCATATATTAAGAGCTTTAAAGTGCTGGTGTCAGTACTCTCTATCTCGGTGCTGGTGGTGTCAGTGTCAAATTAGGCAGTTGCGAGGCCACTGTGAGTGTGAGGCCTTAGGCGACCGCCTAATTTGCCTAATTAGAGATCCACCTCTGTTGCCAGGTTGTCATACTGGTAATGGCTTTAGTATCTCTGGTCAGGAAATGATCACTTTTCCTCAACTTTCAATTTGCACGTGTCTGCTGTAGATCTGTGACACAAGCAAACAAGTAGCACTTTCAAATGGAGGCTATTTATGGTGGTTCCCATATTTTTGTGTGATGTACTACAGATTTTACTGTACAATTGATAACACCTTGACGCACCTTGACACTAGGAAGCATTGGGCTGGCCTGAAAAGTCATCTCACTGAATGTAAACCTTCCATTAACTTCCAGTGCACTATACCGATACCCTTCATTAAGGACATTTCCCTTTACTTCCTGTCCTATAAACACAACAGGAAGCGAGAGGGAATCTCTTCAGTCAGAGAAATCCAACTGTCCCCATTGACGTATTTCTCCTTTATTCTTGCCCTGGTGACATCTCAAAAATGTGGGGATTTTCAGACAGTCAGTATTGCTGTCAATCAAGCTCAGCAGAGATGGACATGGTGGCATTTCAGGCTGGGATTGGGGTTTCAGCCCATGATGTCACAGGTTGAATATGGAGCTACAGCTATGCCCTGTGTGGTAGGTCCCATAGAAACAAAAGGGAAGCAAACTGACCATACTAGAACAGTTATACTTTCCTGCTTAGTGGCATTAGGAATGAACAAGCCCTTTATTCTAAAAGGGACTGGCAGACTCCCTTAGAATTTAGTGTGCCTTGCACTTCTACAAATAAAGGAAAACATATTGTTTCCTGTGAGGAACAGAAGAATGTAGTCCCTGCTTTTTACATTTTAGGTTTACATACACTTTAACATATTTAATTACATGAGATTTTAGTCATTAAGTTTACATGTATTTTAAACAACATTTACTGTAAAAAAAAAAAAAGTAAAGCTGATCACTTTACCAAAGTATTAGATTTTACATCAGATTCTGCAGGTGTACCAAAGAAAATAAAGTCCAAAAACGGTCTTTTATGGAGATCTGTAAGGTTGTGAGAACATACAAGCACATCCCTGGTTCAGATAAAAGACTGTAATTCTACTGCTACAGTCTACCTTGGCTTATACTGTGTTTCCCCGAAAATAAGACCTACCCTGAAAATAAGACCTAGTTTAAAGTGGTTATAAATGGCTAGAACCCCCTTTATTACAGTATTATATAATGTAAACTGTGTGTGTTTATGTAATCTAATCTGTCGTCAAATACCTTCAGTACAGCGCCGCTCAGGGCTCAGCTGATCTCCTCTTCTCCTGCCTGTCAGTGGGGGATCTCGGCCCCCCCTTCCTCTTTAATTCTCTGATCACAGAAGAGAGCTCAGGCGGGCTATGGAAGCACCAAGTAGAGCTATAAGAAGCTATGTGACACTATAGATTACAGAAACACACACCTTTTTCATTATATAATACTGTACTGTAATAGGATTTTAGCAGTTTACAACCACTTTTACTTCACTTCACACTGAGGATTCCTGCCAGGCAGGGAGGGAGAGGGGGAGAGAAGACAGCACATGCAATGGCAAGCCCTACCCTGAAAATAAGCCCTACTGTGTTTTTGGTGGCCAAAATGAATATAAGACCCAGGCTTATTATCGGGGAAACACAGTATACATTTTCTTTTTATGCATGTGTAGTAAAAAACAACCAACTTCTCTTTGAAAATAGGCAAAGGTCCATCTATCCCAACTTTAAATTAAATCTTTCAAGAGAAAACCAGAGACAGCCATTGATTACCATGCCTTCTGAATAAGCTAGTTGCCTGGTTTTCATACTGGCAATGGCTGGCAATACTACCAATGGCTTCAGTATCTCCAGTCTGGAGCTCAAACATGTGGAAATTTTCACAATTGTCCTGACAATGACCACCAGGCCAAAGAGAGAGAGAGAGAGTGAATCTCCAGAGTAGGGACACAAACAGCAATAAAAACTTGACGGGAGTTCTAATCATTTACTATTGTATCCAAAAGTTTTGGCTTTAGATACAGTTCACTTTAAAGGAGACGTACAAATAAATCTCGTTTGGCTGTACTTCTCTGGCTGTACTTCTCTGTACTTCGTCTTGCACTCCTGTGACCCGTTTTCAGCAGACAGTCCGCTGTCTGCTGTTGTCATGGAGCAGGTCCAGACTCCAGAAAGATCGGGACCATATGGTCGGGACCCGCCCAGATACCTGGATCAGAACCCGGCCCAGCCTCTCAGCGAGCCACTGAGAGCCTGAGCCGGCCACTCCAGCTCCCTCCATAGCCCAGCACTCCAGTGAGTTGGGGGGGGGGGGGCAGAACAGAAAGCGGTGACTGATCGTTGTGTTTGACAGCTCGGTTCTCAGTCTTAGAGCCGACGGGGGCCAGATGTGATTATAAAAAAAATCCCATACTTCTCTTTTAAAGGTGTAGCTGCAGCTTGTTATACTATTCGATACTGAACATAAAGATTATACAGATTACATACACCAAGCACAATTCCAACTCTCTGTCTGTAAAAATGCTGAGCACAAAAAAAATCTAAAAACATTACATTTCCAACCGCTCTTTAGACACTGCAAAGAGAATTGGCTGGCTTAATCACATTTGGGATGACCATCGCATAAAAAATAAATCTAAAAGATCGCTGTCTGCTTCTTCTGTTTATTTTTCTCCGACACATCCGATACTCTCATGACGAATGTTTACCTTTGCCCAATTCCCATACATATTTCAAGGTTTTCCTTTGAAAAGCAGAAAGCTGGCCAAAATTTTCAAGTACGTCCTATATGGATGCCATTTGATGGTTATCTGTTGGGGTTGTTCATGCATTATAAACATGCAGATGTCCTAACAATCTACACTAAATCTTCTTATCTGTCAATATCCATCTGCTGCCTCTGGCTGCCCTTACTCAGTAAGGCAAACTGCATACTGAAAAGTGTTGCCATAGCATGGTTTAATGATCTGACAGCTATTAGCTGAGATCTGGTGGTTGTACATAACCATTGTTTTTTTACATCTAATATTTATGGAAACCTGTGCTGAGAGTAGAGTTGCTAGGCTGGTATTTTAACAGAACTGCCATTAAAAAAAGAACTTGCCAATGTTTTTAAAGAACAATTAAAGTTAAATAAACACAGCATATGACTGTTCCCTATGTGCAATGACATCATACAAACTTCTACAAAATATGTATAGCTGTTCGCCCATCAAAACTGCATGTAAATGGGGCAACGTTTAATGTTCTCAGGCTATGTGCTCTGCAGATCGATTGTGTGAATAGGGAAAATACTACTTTGTTGCCAGTAGATGGTGCTGAGGAGCATACTTAGTTCATTTAATAGTCATCGCCATCTAGTGGCCATAATCCTGTACTTTTCCTATTCACATATTCAATTTGCAGAGAATATAGCCTGAAAAACTTTTTATATTGCCCCATTCACACATAATACATTTACATGCAAATTTGATGGACAAACAGCTATGCATTTGTTTTTATTAAAACACTTACCTTAAATCCTCCAAAGCTCTGCCATTCAGTAGACATTGCTTTTTATTTTTTGTGATGTCATTTGTGCATGCCTGCTTTATTACTCATGACACACAGGCTGTGCCATATTCTGCAGAGCCCCTTTCTGTGGTGACATAATTCTCTGTCTCCAGCATAGGCATTGAACCCCACAAGTCTCCTGAAACCTCCTTACTTGGCTTGTCTCTTTTTGGTCTGCAGATGTGCAGGCATACATTGAGGGTGAAGCAGGGTTAAGGGTAGAAAACACAAGATAGCATTCAAGATGATACCTGCTTCGACGATAGCAGGGGAAAAAATGGATTACAACAAGAAAACAGTATGATTCCCTATAAAGCTATATAGAGTGTTTAGTAAGCGTATGTTAATATTTGGCAAGGAGGTTATGCCTTTTTTTTTTCATGACAGTGGACTGCAAAGTTTACTCATCCGCACCATTTCTGACACTTCTCACATATGGGTGAAAATCTACATTTTTTTTCTTAGGCAATGACTTAGAACCCCCAAAGATTTTATATATATATATATATATATATATATATATTTAAGCACAGGCCCTAGAGAATAAAATGGTGGGTGTTGCAATTTTTTATGTCACACAGTATTTGCGCAGTGGTTTTCTTCAAATGCATTTTTTTAAATAAACTTTAATAAATTTTAATGCACAAAGAACACAATATAATACCCAATTGTACGGTGAAATATAAAAGATAATGTTACTCAGAGTAAATAGATACCAAACATGTCATGCTTTAAAATTGCACACGCTCGTGGAACGGCACCAAACTACGGTACTAAAAAATCTCCACCGGTGACATGTTATAATAAGCCTTTACAGGTTACCAGTTTAGTTACACAGGAGATCCAGTGCTAGAATTATTGTTCCCGCTATGTTTGTGGTGATACCTCACATGTGGTGCAATCGCCATTTACATATGCATGCAGAACTGCTGCGTGCGTTTGTCTTTGTGCATGAGCACGGCGGGACGGGGACGCTTTCATTTTTTTTTTTTATTGATATTTATTTTATTTATTTTTTACACTGTAATTTTTTTTTTTAATCACTTTTATTGCTATCATAAGGGATAAACAACGTCCCTTGTGATAGCATGGGCAGTGACAGGCCGTCATTATGGAGAGATCACATCCCTCCTCTGCCCTCCAAACCGATCTTGATTTAACCACTTCAGCCCCAGAAGGTGTTACCCCCTTAATGACAAGGCCATTTTTTGCGATACAGCACTGTTACTTTAACTGACAATTAGGCGGGCATGCAAAGCTATACTCAAATAAAATTGATGTCCTTTTTTCCCACAAATAGAGCTTTCTTTTTGGTGGTATTTTGACTACCTCGGCGGTCTTTATTTTTTGTGCTATAAACAAAAAAAGACATATAAGTGACAATTTTGAAAAAAATCTATTTTTTTTTAACTCTGTGCTATAAAACATATCCAATAAAAAAAATAAATATAAAATTAAGATATCAAATTTCTTCATCAATTTAGGGCAATATGTATTCTTCTACATGTTTTTGGTAAAAAAAAAAAATCACAATAAGCATATATTGATTGGTTTGCGCAAAAGTTATTGTGTGCACAAACTGGAATATTTTTATGGCTTTTCCCTTTATTTTATTTTTTTTTACTAGTAATGGCGGCGATCAGCGATTTTTAGCGGGACTGCAACATTGCGGCGGACAAAAATCGGACACCTAACTGACACTTTTGACACATTTTTGGGAACCACTGACATTATTACAGTGATCAGTGTTAAAAATATGCACTGTTACTGTACTAATGAAACTGGCAGGGAAGGGGTTAACACCAGGGGCGATCAAAGGGTTAACTGTGTGCCTAGCTGATGCTTGCTAACTGTGGGGGGGATGCTCTGACTGGATGAAGACAGAGATTTCTACCTTCTCCCCTGTCAGAATGGCGATCTGCCTTGTTTACCTAGGCAGATCGCTGTTCTGCCTCTCTGGGGAACGAATACGGGTGGCCAGGGGACATCGGGTCCACCGGACCTGCTGATCGGCATCCCCTGTGTTCAATCAGCATGCAATGGTGCCTCCGGCGGTGTGCGTGCTCCCCAGTGTCTATTGCACAAAGTAACGTACAGGTACATCGTTTCGCGCAATAGAGCCGATCTGCCGCAGTACAAGTAAGTAGGTCTGCAAGTGGTTAACCTGATGCTTTGATTTGATACCTGTACATAAATAGACATGAGTCATGCCAGCAGGGGGCAGTCGGTGGAAGATGGAGATGGAATGCTGAAGAGGCTGTTGAAGGCCCTCGCGGGGCGCCCCCCTAGTCTGGGGGGGTGACCTCGGGCCTGGGGCTTGGGTGCTGGATGGATCCCCCACAACACACAGAGGAAACCCTTCCTGGAGGCCCGGGAGCAAGCGAAAGAACAGTGAGAGCAGATTAGCACGTCCGGGAGATCTCCTAAGAAGTCAGCTGGGTAGGCTGGTGAATGTCAGTCTAGAGGACTGTGGAGAGGGTATCAGTCTGGGAAGACTGTGGAGAGAGGGTCCGTTCTGTAAAACTGTGGAGAAGTTAGCCAGGAGGGCTAGTGAGAGGGACAGCTGCAGCCAGGTGGGTTGGCAGTGCCCGAAGAGTAGTGCTGGGATCAGTGACCAAAGAGCGGAAGTGCTGGGAAAGTGTTAGCTGTGTTACCCTATCTTCAACTATAGGGGCTGGGAGTCCCTGCCTGTAATGGGCCTTTGCTACCAAACTGCAACAAGGTGGCACAGCTGAGTTCATATCCCTCAAAAAAAGAAAACAGTCACAGACTGTTCTCTGACTTTAAATGCTGTGGAGATTTGGTGTGCCTGGCTGTGCAGGGTGGGGGTTCTCAGTTACTTGCAGCCCTTAAGGGGGTGCGCTACACTAATATATTGCAGCTTACCAATTATTAGATGCGATGGCTGTATTTTTTTACTTGTTAGGTTTTTGTCCATTGTTTTTTCCTGGTAATCTGGCCAGTAACACAACTCCTGTATTAGAGTACCCCACTCTGGATGAAGGAGCACAGGGACACCTTTGTGCAGTAGCATTGTCAGTCTGGGGGGAGGGGAGTGTTAAATAGGAGATTTGGATACACTAAACAATTGAAAGCTGAACTCCAGCTAACACTTTATAGGAAGTTACAGCAAACAGTTATTTTTCCTTTTTGGATAAAGGTTTTACCCACGTCAGTAGGAAATGGATTATCTCAACGCATTAACTCAGTGTTGGTCAACTGTTTTGAAGTCAAGGCACCCCTTTAAATTAATGGACAATCATGAGGCACTCCATTCTACAAAGTAAAAAAATAAACTAAAATGTTTACATAACACAGCAACATCCACACATGTAGGACACCCAACGTTAGAGGTGATTCATTCTTCCAAAGCAAATACACCTTTCCACGCTGTTACTGACTAGTATTCCCATGTTTCTCTTCTCCCTCAGCTTCTCTCCCTCACACAGCTAATGTGACCCTGGTGCTGATGGATAGGGCAAACAAGGAAGCTGTGCAGGTGCCCAACGTCCTCCTTACCAACCAATGACGTCATTGATTGTTCGGATGCCAGTGGCTGGGAGATTGTAATGGGTTGTACAATGAATACCTGTGGCTTTGTGTAACTAAAGGGCAGGCTTATATCACCTTCTGCCTTGTATACAATTTTGGGGCAATTTTTAAGGATTTTTCCAAGGCAACAACCTGGTTCAAAAAGGCTAATCTAACTCCTGCATCTCTTCAGTTAAAAGCACAACAGACTCACAGGCAGGATCACCAGGTGAAAATAAAGGAAAGAAAGCCTAAAAAAAAAAACTAATTCAGCCATCACATCTAAGAATTGGTAATCTGCACTATAATAAATGTTCTCTTTTGAGTTTAATACCACTTTAGGATATGGAAAAATATATTTATCCATTTTTTTGAGACAAAGTAAAGGTATTTCTTATTTTGTGTACAGCAAGTGTGGATTCCCCCTCTTCAACCACTTGCCGACCGTCAACCGCAGGTTGACGGCGACAAAGTGGCTCGATATCGCAAACCGCCGTTTACGGCTGTGAGATCGCGCACTGTGAGCGCGCGCGCGCCGCCGGAGGCGCGCCCGTGCGCTCACTGTGTTCGGGGAGGGCCAGGGAGCAGGTGCAGCAGACTCGATCGCCGCCGGCCACCCACGATGCCCCTCCTGGAGTGAAAGAACGGAGGTTTGTGTAAGTAAACACGGACCTTCGTTCTGTGAGAGGGGGAAGGGCTGTGATCACAGCCTTTCTGTACATGGAAGCTGTGATCACTTCCCTTCCCCTGCTAGGGCAGCCCACACACAGTTAGAACACGCCCAGGGAACACAGTTAACCCTTAGAGCGCCCCCTGCAGGTTAACCCCCCTTCCCTTCACTAGTGTCGAAGGTACATGTCTTTCCGACACTAGTGTCGGGAAGGGGGAGAGTGTCTTGCTTCCAGGCACAAATGAATGTGTTTGGAGGCAAGAAAGTGAGGTCCTCCCCGTAGCACCCACCGGCCGCCGCTAGCTCAGACGACGTGGACGAGGGACCGGGAGGGGCTTGTGTCACTCGCGTGCCCGCGCGGAGGCCGCCGCGCGCGCGCGAGTGTCACGCGCTAGAGTGTCGGCATTTGCCGCCAAACGCTATAGCTCGGTGAAACAGCGGCAGTTGGACGCCAACTGCCAG
>BLSH010216382.1:396971-413834 GCA_018402905.1 Glandirana rugosa | reverse complement strand
TGCTGTCTCTGTGAGGATTCAGTGGAGGAGAGAGTGAGACCTGACTACATTATAAGCTGGGCTCCCAGCTGTGTCTGGTAAGCCCCCTCATTGTACGGTGGTGGATTCACTTATGGTGTGCTGAGCACGGGGTGTTTTGAACATCTTTGAACATCTGTGATATTTGAGGACTATTTTCTTCAAGCGCGGCTCTATTACTGTTATTCTACCTTTACACGCACATGAACTTTAATGGCATCCCAGTCTTAGTCCGTAGGGTTCAATGTTGAGTTTGCCCACCCTTTGCAGCTATAACAGCTTCAACTCTTCTGGGAAGGCTGTCCACAAAGTTTAGGAGTGTCTATGGGAATGTTTGACCATTCTTCCAGAAGCACATTTGTGAGGTCAGGCACTGATGTGGACGAGAAGGCCTGGCTCGCAGGATTTAGGTCAGTACTCCGTGCAGGCCAGTCAAGTTCCTCAACCCCAAACTCGCTCATCCATGTCTTTATGGACCTTGTGAATCAACCCCCAAAAGTATTTTTATATGAAAGAAGTGTAAGTAGCTGACTTTACTGCTTCTGTTGCAAAATTTTGTACCTATAGATCAGGGGTGTCCAACCTTTTGATCTTCCTGGACCACATTGGAAGAAGAGGAATTGCCTTGGGCCGCATTTGCTCGGGCAGGACAGCCCATTCATTTGTTTCATGGCGAAAAAAGGTTTCTGCACCATTTTTGAACTGCAGCGACTAGGAAATCGCATAGTGCTTTTCCACCATGTAATTTCCCTACAGTTCCTGCACCTGATAACACACTGTGATTTTAGATGTGTGGGGGTGCCATTGGGAATGACTGTTTTGGCTGCAGGTGGTTGTGGTAACAGCTGGGATTCCTGCACCCGCAGCAGGGGCGAATCCAGAGCCTAGTCTCGGGAGGGGCACTACCTGAAAATAAGGTGTTGCTTACAAAATTGATGTCCTTTTTTCCCCACAAATAGAGCTTTCTTTTGGTGGTATTTGATTGCCTCTGCGTCATTTCTGATCACCGCTATAAACAAACAAAGATTTTGAAAAAAAAAAAATGTTTTACTTTCTGCTATAATACAGATCCAAAAAAATATGTAAAAAAACAAATGTATTCACCAGTTTAGGCCAAAATGTATTCTTCTACATATTTTTGGTAAATAAAATCGCAATGGGCGTATATTGATTGGTTTGCGCAAAAGTTAGCGCGTTTACAAACCATGAGAATTGAATTATGGCGTTTTTTAAAAAAAATTTTTTTATTGGTAATGGCAGTGATCTGCGATTTTTATCAGGATTGCGACTGTTGTGTGACTGTTATAATCACACATGTACAATGATTTAAGTGTTATACAAGAGATCATTCTGAGTTCAATTACATGTTATGTTATTCGATTTTGAATTTCTTCTATTTCAGAGAGGTACACCTTTACTCCTGAGGAAGAATAAGAAAAATATTTGAAACACGTTGGGTTACCGAGGAAAATAATTTGATGTAAAATAAGTATTGAACACATCACTATTTTTCTAGGTAAATATCAGTGGCGGCTGGTGTTTTTTTTTTTGTGAGGGGATGCAAACAATCCATCCCATGCCAACCCACCCAGATTGGTCGGGTCACGGACAAGACACTAAACCCCCCCCCCCCGCCCTCGGTCGGTCGGCCGGGTCACGGGGGTCATGGGCGGCACTCCCCCGGTCGGTCAGTCAGTAGTGGGCCCCCATACTTACACCATCTCATGGGCAGCGCTCCGGACGGCGGCAGCCTCTCTCCAGGCTGCAGGTGGCTGCTTTCTGGGTTCCCCTGTGTCTCCTCCCTCCTCCTCCTGGTGGCCAATCTGATTGCATCTCCTTTCGGCCGATTGGGTGACGGGTCTCATACCCACTTCCTGATTGGCCGGGAGGAGAATCAGTGTTACAATAGCGAATATCCATGCATACAAAGAAACCCAAACAAATAATTCAGAAATTACGTTTTGTGTAATAAAATGGAATGACACAGGAAAAAGAATTGAACACATGAAGAATGGGAGGTGCAAAAGGCATGGAAAGCCAAGACACCAGCTTTCGAAAGACCTGGAATTAGCAGGTACAATTGTTTCAAAGAAAACAGTAAGTAATGCACTCAACCGCCACGGCCTGTACGTTCGCCACACAAGACTCCATTGCTGAAGAAGAAGCATGATGAAGTGCGTTTTAAAGTTTGCTGCACAACATTTAGACAAGTCTGTGAAATACTGGGAGAATATAGTTTGGTCAGATGAGACTAAAATTGAACTCTTTGGATGCCATAATACACACCATGTTTGGAGGTCAAATGGCACTGCACATCACCCCAAAAACACCCCCCCCATACCAACAGTGAAGTTTGGAGGTGGAAACATCATGGTGTGGGGCTGTTTTTCAGCATACGGTACTGGCAAACTTCATGTCATTGAAGGAAGGATGAATTGAAAAATGTGCCATGACATTCTTGAAAAAAATCAGCTGCCATCTACCAGGATGATGAAGATGAAACGAGGGTGGACAATTCAGCAAGACAATCAATGATCCCAAACACAAAGCCAATGAAACTCTCAATTGGTTTCAAAGAAAGAAAATAAAGCTTCTAGAATGGCCCAGCCAATCACCTGACTTGAATCTAATAGAAAATCTATGGAAAGAACTAAAGATCAGAGTTCATAGTAGAGGCCCACGGAACCTTCAAGACTGTTTCAAATGCATTTTTCAAGTCCCTGGAAACGCGTCATGCACACCCCCTCTCCCGACATCCACCAGACATTTTGACAGTTGTCATCTTCGTGTGCATCCTAGAATGCCACTGCTAATATCCATACTTTGAGCTGGCTGGCTCCCTGTCATCCTCGGTCTCAGTTTGCTCAGTGATGCCTACAGCCTCACACTGATCACAGCTGCTTGGTCTCAGGTGTTTCCTATCCATGCTGTTTCATGCTAACTTCAATGTTAGTGTGCTGCTTCTTTTAATAAAGTTTTTTTTATATAATACTGACCTCAACGCCCTGTTCGTTTTCTTTTACATAGAGGTGATCCTACCCAGATTTTCTGCAGGAGCTGCAGAGGTTCCAGTCTCTGTCCCTTCTTCTGTTCAGCCATCCATCTAGTTGCTTCATCCATTCCTGTACCCTGTCTACAGATATAGATGAGAGTTCCTATGGACCAAGGGACGTTGCACTTCCAGGAGCGCCGTATGTACTGTGTACACTGTTTGGATCTTTTAGGTTTACATACAATTTAAGCTTTTAAGTAGTATTAAACCCTCAGCATTATGGCTATTCACTTGTGTTTGCAGCATTTGTATTGCTCTGTATAATATCTTTGGTCCTCAAAAAGTCAAGAATCATCAATCTAATGACCATTCAAACCAACTTCTATACTCAAAATATCCCAGGAGCCTCCAGGAGCACTAACAACAACTGCCATCTGTCAATCCAAATCAAAAGATGCCATTGTCTTCCTCTCCTCTGGCCTTTTAGGCAGTAAATTAATTTGCTGTGATTATCTACTACTAGTTTAAAGAAGAGACTTCAGTGTAATACCACTTACTTATAAGGCCTTTGAATCTTAGCCAATGGCTCCTCGGTCAGAACATGGACTTCTGCTGACACAGGGCTTTCACCAACAAAAAGCAGACAAAGCATTTTGCATAATATCACTGAAATTGGGCTGCATTACAAAAGAAATATCTAATTACTTTATAATATAAAAAAGCTTTATTCTCTAGGTTTGCAATGTTTTTTTCTTTTTTTTTGCTCTATACAAAGAAATGTACTTAAAATTATCAAGTGTCACATAATAGTCCATTTCCTTACAATGCATTGCCCATGAAACTTAACTACTGGTTATTTATGTCTTGAAACTATCTTTGATCACTTTTATCTTGCATCAAAGCTGAACTACAGGCAGATATAATAGACACAAGTTCAGTAGCTGAACTGTAAGAGAGGTATTGTATTTCTAAATCGGTCGCGGTGACAAGTGAAGCAGGCAGGCTGCATGGTCCCCCTGCAAGTCCACATTCGTAAAGTAAAATATTTGGTATTTGTCAGCTATTGAGCACTTATATGGTTAAGCGCTGCACATTTATGGTTTCACATTAGTTAAGTGTTTAATGATATGGGCCACATCACACCAAAATGGACCAAGTTTAGAGCATACCCAAAAGATATGGAACATCGTTCCCTCCTCCGTACCACATCACCAACAGAGACTAGATACTTGAGGGAAGAAATGGTGCAAAGTAGTAGGAACCAGTGAGTCAGAATTTTATAACAGGTCGCTATGGAGGATTTCTGCACATAGTGAAGGATCTTCTCCCTCAGAGAGTCTGTGAATGGCATATCTAGGTCCGATTCCCACCTAGAAAGGTATAAGCAAACAAAACCTTCTTCCAGGCATGTCAGCAAGGCATGGATTGTTGACAGGCTATGAGGAATCGGTTTGCCCCGTCAACAAATTTTTTCTAACTCCGTCAGCTGTCGGAGTGTGCCCATGGCTCGTGAGTGTCTTTGTAGAAAAGTACGTAATTGGAGGAAACTCCAGAAATCCAATGGGGGGGGGAGGGGGTGGGGTCTGTAGCTGATACCCCTGTGAACGAAGAAAGCTGCCCGTCTGCACACAGAAAGTCACAGAGATAGAGCGGTCCACTCTCAGTCAATCGCTGGAAGTAGGGACTCCGAAGGCTGGCCTCAAATTCCGTGTTACCCAAGATCGGGATTAGCAGAGAGGGCGTGGGAGACACTGAAGAGTGCCAGGAGGCGTCTCTAGCCACCCACAGTGTGCCACGCACGGTGGGATGGTCCGAGAAATCTTTTGGTAGGGAAAGAGTAATCCATGGCCAACTCCTGGCCATGCCATCGGAGTCCTCCAGTTCCATTGCCACCCAGTGCTTCGAGTCCGCATGGCAATGCCATTCTACAAGTCTGGTTGGCTAGGTGCGTTGCCCTGTAATAGGCTCTCACGTCGAGAAGGCCCACTCCCCCCTACGCGTATGCAGATGGAGAAGTTGAAGTTTGATAATATGCCTGCGGTGAGACCAAATTAATTCCCGAAAAGTGAGCTAATTCGCTTGAAAAATGCTGGGGGGAGATGAATTAGAAGCGCCTGCATTACATACAACACCCTGGGTAATATGGTCATCTTGAGAGAGTAGCAGCGGTTTAAACATGTTATGGTGAGTGAGTGCCAGTGATGAAGATCCATTTTAATGTGGGTAAGCAATGGGGTAAAGTTCGCTACATACAGATTAGAGGGGTCCGGTGTGATGTCAACACCCAAATAGTGGATGGAGTCAGTTGCCCGTGAAACGGAAATGCTGATTTCAATGATCATATCTCTGTCCGCCGTAATATTAAGGATCGAGGATTTGGCTAAATTGATTTGGAAGGACAGGGAACTAAATTCTTCTAAGGAGAGAAGAAGTTTCAGGAGAGAGGTGAGGGGTTCCGCTAGGAAGAAGATTAGGTCGTCCGCAAAGGCAGCCACCTTGTGCGTTCCCAAAGGTTTTTGGTATCCCACAATGGTAGAGTCTGCCCTTATTGTGCACAAAAAGGGTTCCAATGAGAGTATAAAGATCAGGTGAGACAAGGGACAGCCCTGCCTTGTGCCGTTGTGGATATTGAAGAAGCTGGATCTCGTCTCATTCATATTAACTGCGGCGGTAGGACGGGAGTACAGGGATAATATTGAGTTTAGCATAAAGGATCGAAGTCCGATATGTTCGAGGGCAGCTCGCATAAAAGTCCAGTTTACCTGGTCAAAGGCTTTCCCTGCGTCTGTAGACAGCAGAAGAACGGACCGGTGTGATGTTCCTGCAGCATGGATCAGATTTATCACCCGTATGGTGTTATCATGGGGTTCTCGCAATGGCACAAAGCCTGCCTGGTCTCTATGGATAAGGTTTGGGATGTGTGGAAGTAACCTGTTAGCTAGAATTTTTGCAAACAGTTTCAAGTCAGTGTTTAATAATGCTATCGGGCAATAGTTCCCAAAACGTTGTAGATCCTTCCCCTCCTTGAGAATCAGAGAGATATACGCTCTCAGAGTGTCCACTGGGAAGGATTCCCCCTCAGTGATTGAGTTTAGGGCGGATACCAGTGGTCCCGAATGTGTTTAAAAGAAGGTTTTATAGTACGATGGAGTGAGCCCGCCGGGGCCAGGAGACTTTTTTGGTTTCAAATGGGCTAGAGCAACTCCCATTTCCTCAACTGTAATGGGCTCCTCCAGTTCCTCCCAGGAAGAGAGGGGGAGCGAAGGCATACCAGAAGAGGCAATATTGGACTACGGGGTGGGTCTGTCATCTGAAGAAGAAGTGGAAGGGAGAGACTCACTAATGTTGTAGAGCCCCTCATAAAAAGATTTTAACTCTGCCACCATATCAGCGGATGTGGTCCACTTCTGCCCCGAGGAAGTCATAATGTTGGAGATGTAGGATTTCATTCGGGGGGCGCGCAATGCCCGTGCTAGCAGTGTACCAGGTTTATCCGAATATTCATACATAGTGCAATGGGCCCAAGCCAATTTTTGCTTCATTTTATAAAATAAAAGTGAGTGAAGTTCCTTGCAGACTTTAAAAAAATCCTGATACGTAGGGCGTGCAAGGGTGGCCTTGTGGGAGCATTCTAACCTACCCATCTGGGCCAGAAGTTCTTCCATACAATGAGACTTTTCCCTTTTAACGCGGGCCACAATTTTTATCAGCACTCCCCTGACCACTGTCTTATGAGCCTCCCAAACCTCCAACGGGTTAGTGACAGAGCCCTCATTAGTGCAGAAAAATAATCCCGAATGGTGGTCAGTAACTCTGAGCGAATCTCTTCTGATTGAAGCAGGGCTTCATTTAGCCTCCAGGATGGAGGAGTCTGGGATACTGAGCCCAAGTGGAGTGTAAGATGAACCGGGACATGGTCCGAGAGAGAAATAGCATCAATGTTAGCCGACACCACTCTGGATAAGTCCCTGTGAGATATCAACAGGTAGTCAAGCCGCAAGTAGGTGTGGTGAACCTGGGAGAAGAAGGAATAGTCACGGTCTTGCGGGTGAAGCAGCCGTCAGGGATCTACCAGATGCATAGTTTGTAGGTCTGCCTTCATCCGTTTCAGACGGGAAAACAGGAGATAGGAAGAGCCACAGGAAACATCTAAAAGTAGATCCATGGCTAAATTAAGGTCGCCCCCAAAGATAAGCAGGCCCTCTGTAAACTCCAAGAGTTCCGGAAGAAGCTTCCGTAAGAATTGAGGGTGGTCTACATTTGGAAAGTATACATTTGCAAAGGTGACCTGCAAGTCGAACACCTTCCCCCTGAGAAGGAGCCAGTGACCCTGAGTGTCCGTCCGCTGCGCTTCGAATGTCCAGGGCACCGATTTACTCATCAGGATGCTAACCCCCTTAGATTTGGAGATGGGAGAGACACTATGGTAAACCGTAGGTTAGGCCCCATCAGTCAATTTATATGGTCACCACGGAAATGCGTTTACTACAGGAACGCAACTTGAGTTCTGCTTTTCTTTAGGTCAGCCAGCAACTGAGAACGTTTCTCCGGAGTATTTAGGCCCAGCACGTTGAAGGAGGTGACCTTAAGGAGAGGCATTTTGTGTAACAACCAGCGAACAAGATCAAGACAATGTGGAGGGTAACCACTATCCGCAAATCCCTCCCAGGCGAGATGCAAAAAAAAAACAATAAAAGAAAGGGGGAAGCAGTAGGGTGGGGAGGAAAGGGGGAGGGAGGGGAGTGAAGAGAAAGAAGAAGAAGGGGGGTGTAGGGTCAATAAAGAATAGTCTACAAGTTTTGTAGATTGAAACCGGGACTCTGGATGAGTGCCAACAGCACCCAACCAGGTGTCCACCCTAAATGGGGGGTGGTAGGAATGTGAAGAGGAACCAAACAAAAAGTCAGACAAGAAAAACGTGGAGATGCACGGAATAAGGGCCACATAATCCATACAGTAATCTTTCACAGACCCCAAAACATCAAAAGGAGAAACAGTTAACATATAGGTCATACTAGACATAATAGAGAACAAGTAACATAAGGGGATAGTACTCAGGCATCACGCTTCATCAGCTGACCTGGGTAAATAACAACTAGCTGTAGTGGCTTCCTGAGGGCGACCTTTAGTCAGATAGAAAACAGAGATGGGGACAAAAGACAAGTCTTTCCATTGTCTACTCCCCAGGAAGCCAGGACGGTGGGTCAGCACATCAAATAACACACTTCAAATAATATGATATGAATTAGGGGGAGTGAAAAACCATAACAACTTTATTCATTGACTTTAAGGCATACACACAAAAATACATGTAAATGTAGATAGGTCCTTGCCGAGCAGGCTCCCTCACCTCATCATCAATTAAAGATTGCCTTCCAGTGGCGCAGGAACATGAATATGCTTTGATCTAAACCATTCCATTGTAGCTCTGGCTGTATGTTTAGGGTTGTTGTCCTGCTGGAAGATGAACCTTTACCCCAGTCTCAAGTCTTTTGCAGACTCTAACAGGTTTCCTTCTAAGATTTCCCTGTATTTGGCTTCACCCATCTTCCCATCAACTCTGACCAGCTTCCCTGTCCCTGCTGAAGAAAAGCATCCCCACAACATGATGCTGCCACCACCATGTTTCACGGTGGGGATGGTGTGTTCAGGGTGATGTGTAGTGTTAGTTTTCCACAACACATAGCGTTTTGCTTTTAGGCCAAAAAGTTCAATATTGGTCTCATCTCACCAGAGCACCTTCTTCCACATGTTTCTTTCTTTCAACAATGGCTTTCTTCTTGCCACTCTTCCATAATGGCCAGATTTGCAGAGATTTGTGGAGTGCATGACTAATAGTTGTCCTGTGGACAGATTCTCCCACCTGAGATGTGGATCTCTGCAGCTCCTCTGGAGTTATCATGGGTCTCTTGGCTGCTTCTCTGATTAATGCTCTCCGCCTGTCAGTTTAGGTGGACGGCTATGTCTTGGTAGGTTTGCAGTTGTGCCATACTCTTTCCATTTTCGGATGATGGCTTGAACAGTTCTCAGTAAACAATTTTGCTACACAGATAGTGATCTGCGTGATCCATGGCCTCTCAGAGCCCCCTAAGTGGGGAATGCCCCGATTGTATTGGTAAAAATGGAAATATTAAGATAATTGTTGGTGGATAATTGACAGCTCTACGCGTTTCGTGATATTTTCATCACTCATCAGGAGCAAGCAAGGGTGGGGGCTGGGGGGGGCGGGCTTCTCCTTGCTGCCTGTCGGCGCCACGCCACCAATCCTTTACGCGGCCTCCATATGAGTGCAGCGTCGTTTGGGTACCCATGCTCGCAGGCGCAATTGGGGGCGGACCGCCGGCCTCTGGTTCCCAGGTACATACACATGCAGACCTTCACAATTCTTTGGCGCTATCTCACTGGGCCATCTGGCCCCTCCGTTTACTCATCTGGTTTCACATCTAAAACTCACTCACTTTCCTCCCTTCTGTCCCCTGTCATGTCCTCCCCCTCCCTCTTTGGTTGCCACCCTTGTCTAGAATTTTACTTATCTGTTCTTATTTCTTCACTTCTCCCCTTTCCTATTCTCCACTTCACTTTTCCATTCCTTTTCCCCTTCCTTTATTCCTTTACACCGACTATCATCCATCCTCTTCAGCACAGTTATTGACCTCACACACCCCACCACACTAGGTCCTTCACACTTATTTTTCACTTCACAGGCACTATGGGCTGGGGGTGCCCGCTCCACGTGCTGGATGTCTGTCTGTCGGGGGCCCTTGCTTCTGCTCCTGCCTCAGCCCCTGGACCTGTCGCTCCCGGGCGCCCTTTGCGCCCCCGTGGTGCCCTGCCGCTGCGTGGACATGGTAGGTGGAGTCATCAATGTCCATCCTCGGGATGGCGGGGCTCTCATCTTTTGTCAGACCCCTACGGTATTTATCAGTAATTATCTTTCATCTATTTTAGATTAACCCTTGCTTGCTCCTGATGAGTGATGAAAATATCACGAAACGCGTAGAGCTGTGAATTATCCACCAACAATTATCTTAATATTGCCATTTTTACCAATACAATCCGGGCATTCCTCGCTTAGGGGGCACTGAGAGGCCATGGATCACGCAGATCACTATATGTGTAGCAAAATTGTTTACATATATAATTGATGGATCGGGGAATCTTTGTTTGTGTACATATATGAATTTGCCTATATTGTTATCATTTTATATGTTTGTGTATATATATGAATTTACCTATATTGTTATCATTTTATATGTTTGTGTATATATATGAATTTACCTATATTGTTAACAATTTACCGTACCAATCATGCTGTGGTTTTTCCTGCTTTTGATTACCAGTATATAATTCATACCCTATTATCATTATGTTACTTTCATCTCTTTTATTAAAATCTTTTTGTACCATCATGTATCTGCTTCCCACCACGTGTGTCATTTAAAGTCCCAAACCCATTATATAACTTATAATTTATCTAGAACAAGGGATGGAGGTGCATGATTCTACCACATCATGGCCTCAATTAAAGTCCCATTCCCCCCAAAACCTCCCTCCTTCTCCCCATTTGTAGGACTAATAAGCAAGCTATTGTCAAACAAAAAGCATTGGGCTGGAGACATATATCAATTGCAAAATTAAAAAAAACAAAAATAAAAAAAAAAACCTCAGTGTGTTTCCTTACACAATTGTCTGTTCTACCTATTAGCTCCAACACACACTGACAATATGGCTGCTGTGAGCCCACCCTTTAAGTGGTTGGGTTACCCATTCCTTCTAAGGCCTTGTGCACACAGATTTTTTTTTCCTTCCCTGGAGGACTTTGCTCTAGGAGAGGAAAACGCAGCTTGAAAAATGCGTGTTTTGCAAACCCATTTAGGCACGTCAAGCATTTGGGTCAATATCAATTTATTCTGACATTCCATTATTTCTATGCACCACGTTGTATTGTGGTCTAGCTCTGTAGAAATGCATCCTACTTTTTTACGTGAACTGAACCAATTCAAATTGCCATGTCGGTGCATTGGGCCCGCTTTGGCCAACACCAGTCAACACATATGGCATAAAAAGGCCCTAAGTAAGAGACCAGCACCCTGTTTTGCCCCCCCCTAAAAATTTCATAAGTTGTCCTCATATGCCTCCAAACCAGCTGGTGGCTTCCAAAATGACTAATACTGTGGGATAGATGCCTTCTGCCATTATTAATCAGGGGTTAAAGAGTGCAACACAAATTCCTCAGCAGCCGTCACTCTGTGACATAATACCAATATTTAGATGGCTGAGTTCATTTGCTCATGCTGATGACATTTTTGTATTACAGAGAAGAGTGGACTTCTTTAACATAGTGATTTTGTATCTTCTTTTGTTACGAAAGCCCTCACATTGTTCTATATCCTCACTATAATTTTCTCAGACAGATCATTCTTCTGCTTTATAACACTATTACCATGTCATTCACAAGCTATTCCCAACGACATAATCACTGTAATTACTGTTGACATCTAATTAACATTCAGCTTCCTTCCTGCAGCAACTTCAGCTGAAGAAACCTCCAGTATTTCGCTATAAAGCTAATGCACCGTGCTGCTCGTTTTCACAGTGACAGTGTTATGGGTGAAATTTTCAGGCTGGATTTTAGCGTTATTTAAGGGGAAATTATCTTGAATTTTGGAAGCATTAAAGTGTAATTAAAGCCACATTTTGTTTTTAGTTTTTAATAGATTAGGAAAGGATTAGAACCTTCGCCATGTTTTTTTTTTTTCGCTGTCTGTGTCTTCACTGGGCATATTTACCTTCTCTATTTACCTTCTCCATTGTCACCAAGATAAAAAGTGATGGAAAATGCAAAAATAACAGGAACAGCAGGAAATTTTCCAATGAGGAAGTACAATTTGGCTCTAACCATAGGTTTACGCGAGCGTTGTTACCATCCATAAAGTGAGTTTAAGCAAAAACCATTTGCTGGCTGGAAAGTGCCAACCAATCGGTAGCTTGCCTGCACAGACTTGCTGGGTGGGGATGTTAACTAGTCACACTAGTCATTCTCAACCATGTCATTCGCAAACATGGGCAAGTCATTCCATGGGGCCTGGGTTGAATCTGGGTCAGGGCTGAGTGACTCAGGGAGGCTGGAAGACTTATAAAGCAGCATCTCTGGTGACTCCCCCTGCTTGCTGGAGCCTTGGAGAAGCTTCCAGAAGCAGAGGGTGGAATCTAGGAGGAGCTGCTTGGAGTATTCTTGAGTGCCCCAGCTAATCCACAGCAAAATGTGTTGGCAGGGGGCAAGCCACCTCATAAGTACTCAGGAGTCATGCCAGCAGGGGCAGTCGGGTGGAAGATGGAGAAGGAGTGATCAGGAGGCTGTCGGTGGCCCTTGAGGGAGCCTCCTAGTCTTGGGGGGGGGGGGGGTGATCTTGGGCCTGGGGCTTGGATGCTGGAAGGATTCCCCACAACACACAGAGGAACCCCTTGAGCTGGTGAGTGTGCAGTCTCGGAGGACTGTGGAAAGAATGTCAATCTGGGAGGACTGAGGAGAAATAGCCAGGAGGGCTAGTGAAAGAGGCACCTGCAGCCAGGCGGGTTGGCAGTGCCTTAAGAGGTAGTGCTGGGATCAGTAGCCACAGGAATTTATGCTGGACACTGGACTTTGCTACACAACCAAAGGGGCCTGGAGTCCCTGCCTGTAAAAGGGTTCTTGCTTCGATCTGGCTGAGTGCTTTGCCAGATTTACCAGTGAGTTTGTGTTTTTTGCAAGCAAGTGAAGTGCTGGAGGACAAGAAAGGACTGTATATACACTGTATATAGGAGAGTTATTCCTGAAGTTGTCTAAAGTCAAATGGGTATCGCATAATACCTCTGCGCCCCATTCAAGTTTACCCCCTCAATAAAAACACAAAAACAAGCACTGGACTGTTTCCTGACTCAAGTGTGCCTGTGGAAATTCGGTGTGCCTGGCTGTTGGGGATCCCAGTTCACCAGCGGCTCCTACATGGGGTGAGATACATTTGAGTACCCTGGTTGGAAATCACAAAGCCACTGACTGGCAGAGGTGGCCAATGAGCAATTTTGCTTGAACAAACTTCATGGGTGGGGAAGTTAACATGACCACCCCCCAACACCCTTGACCAGTCATTCTCAAACAGAATTCCATGGAACCCTAAGGTTTTTCCAGAGGTTGCTAGGGGTTCCATGAGCTGTGGATAACTGACTTACCATTTGATGGTGCTAGCATAGGTCCAGGCAAACCCTACTTGGCATAGCCAGCTGCATAACACCATTTATCTTCTTATCTACCTGTAAGGGTAGTATCCTGACCGCATTCTTTCTAATGTAAGGGACATTTTTCCAATAACTTGGCCCCCAATTAAGGAAGGGTTTCCCTTGGGGGCAGGGGACCCCAAAAGAGGATGTTCGGTGCTATGTACACTAGCACCTAGCCAGAGGTTGCTACACAGGTAAGTATAACGTGTATGTTATTTTAGAAATAAAAATCAAGCCTTTACAATCACTTTCAGCTTTTGTAAGTTCAACCTGACTCTCAGTTTTCCCTTCTGTCAGTAGGTGGCACTGTCACCTCTGGTATTAGTGTGAGATCATACAGTAGACTTGGATTTTGAATATTCACATCTTTCCCAGCCCACCACTAGGAGATTCCTTTACCAGTGGTACATTATGGGAAAGGGTATAAATACCAGGGCTGACTAATGCAAACTCTCTTCCCCCCCCCCCCCAGCCTCTGGCCTGGGGAGGGTGCATATGCTCTGGCTGCTTTTTTGGGCCTGTCTGCCTGAAGGGGCCTAGATGTGTTTAGGTCTGGAGCTGAGGCCTGTGACTGTTCCTTCCTGGATACAGGATTGAGTTCCAGAGGAGGATCATACTGGAGGTCCCAGAGGCGGATCCTACAGGAGGTCCCAGAGAAGGATCCTACTGGAGGTCCCAGAGGGGGATCCTACTGGAGGTCCCAGAGGGGGATCCTACTGGAGGTTCCAGAGGAGGATCCTACTGGAAGCCCCAGAGGAGAATCCAACTGGAGGTCCCAGAGGAGGATCTTATTGGAGGTCCCAGAAGAGGATCCTACTGGAGGTGTCTTCAGGGATTTTACCCTGGAAACTCGTGAGTAGGAGCTGTTTGACTCTCCTGGAAGAAAAGGATGCGGTAGCTACTGCTGATATCTGCCAAAGAGTTTCAACACAGGAGTGTTGGTCTTGACTTAAAGGTGCTTTTCCTGGGCTGTGACAAGTGAAGTGACAGAGTTCTGCTGAAATCCTGACCATCTATAACTCTAACCCTCTATTCCAATGACTGCGAGTAATAAAACCCCTGTAGCACCCTCTAGGTTGCTAGATGCATGTAAATAGTTTTTTTTTGGTAGAGCAGGTAAATTTAGGCAGGCCTAGCTGGTAGGTTTTGATCTGGGTTGGGAGTGACTCAGGGTAGAGCTGATGACTCACAGGCAGCATAACTGGGACTTCCCACTTCTTTCTAGAAAATTCTAGTGTCTTCTAGAAAGGAAGGAGGAGGAAGGAAGCTGGAGATGGAATGCTAGGCTGTCGGTGGCCTTTGAAGGAGCTCCCCAGTCTGGGGGGGGGGGGGGTGCGGCCTTGGGCCTGGGCTCAGCTGGGCTCTAAGTACACGTGGAGGTGTCCTGGATGGGAGGCACGTGAGCAAGGAGGGGACAGCAGGAGAGAGCACTGCCAAGCAAGTCTCCTGGGAGGAACAACAGGTCACAGCCAGGAGGGCTGATAAGTGATGTACAGTCAGGAGGACTGGGGAGCAATGCTTGAGAGGACTGAGAGAGAGCAGTCTGGGATGTGTGCAGAACCAGAAGAGAGGACTGGGGAGGCACGCCTGAAAGGACTGGGAGAGAGCACTCTGGGATGGGTACAGAACCATAAGAGTGGACTGTGGAAGCATGTGCAGTGGAGAGAGGCAGCTGCAGCCAGGAGGGCTGGCTGGCAGGGCCTGAATAGGTGGTACTGGGAGCAGTAGCCACATAGAGGGCTAGCACTGGGACTTACCTAGATTTTGCTACACTAGAGGGGCCCGCTAAAGGCATTCATTCACCTTAGGCCTGGTGGAGTCAGTGCCAGCCCTTAAATCAGTGCTTGCTGGTGCAAGCAAGTGATGTGCTGGAGGTGTTAAGGAGAGAATGGGTTGATTTACTAAAGCTGGAGAGTGTAAAAACCAGTGCAGCTCTGCATGGTAGCCAATCAGCTTCTAACCTCAGCTTGTTCAATTAAGCTTTGACAATAAAACCTTGAAGCTGATTGGTTTCTGTGTGGAGCTGCACCAAATTTTGCACTTTCAAGCTTTAGTAAATCAACCCCATAGTCTGAAAGCAAGTGATGTGCTGGAGAGAAGAGAGGAGGTGTATATACTGAGCTGTATATATGTTGAGTCCTGTATATTATTTTCAATAAAGTGGGTATCACATACTTCCTTACCCTATCCAAGTTTAATACAAAAACAAGTGCAAGGACTGTTTCAAGTCTCTGGATGCTTGAAATCTTGTGCCTGGCTGGGCAGGGTGACAGACGGATAACAACACTCAGCAGAACCGCTACATCCCTTTTTGTTTTACCTAAAAGTGACAGGTGAAATGTCAGCCCCCTTTATCTGTGGCCCCCTGTGGGAGAATTTACATTCCCTGTTGCAATATTCTCTAGGACAGGAAGTGAAGAGAGATCTCCCAATGGGACACACAAAAAAAATCTGTTTTAGCTGTTCCATACACTATCCAAATCAAATAAAAAGTTGTAGCCAGAGATACTCTTCAATTTTTTATTCTGCCTGTACATATAAGCTGGCCTTTAAAATAATACAGCTGATAGATTCCTTCTTATCTTTCAGACTATGGATAATAAATAAACCTGTTTTGCATTTCGAAGTGATTCCTAAGGCATCTCATTAAACATTCTTATATCACATCAGCAAAGGATTTATATATTAAACCCACATCAGGGCTCCTTCTTGTAGCCTATGGTACTCTGTATTAGAAATGCAGTAAATGATGTATATAAAGATACATTACCTTGTGCAGCTGTATTGTTTAGCTGTTCAGACCTACAACTGTGGGATGGAAGCAAAACTTTTAGAGACCGCATATTACTGCAGAATACTCTGGGTGAACTTTCTATAGATCATTTTTAAAAGCAAACTTTCTTTTTTAATAAATTATTACTGAAGCCTCTAAGTTTTTTCATAGGATTAGATGTATATATGCCGGTTGAGCAGAGGACAATAACTGCTTAACCATCTGCTGACCACCCTACAGCAGTTTTACTGCTAGAGGGCGGCCACGCTGCACTGCACAGGATCACGTATATTCAGTATCTCCCAAAAGTGAGTACACCCCTCACATTTTTGTAAATATTTTATTATATCTTTTCATGTGACGACACTGATGAAATGACACTTTGCTACAATGTAAAGTAGTGAGTGTACAGCTTGTATAACAGTGTAAATTTGCTGTCCCCTCAAAATAACGCAACACACAGCCATTAATGTCTAAACCGCGACGTCGAGTCAAAGTCCCAGAACCGTTAGAAGAATAGCGGATCCGGTAGACATACATCTCGTTGTAAAAAAAAAGGCTAGGGGTCTCTAAAGAAAAGGTACTCCACGGTACAACTTGAGGGTCGTTGTTCATACTCTCTCACTCTCGCTATTGTAGTTTAAATTGTGTGGACGAGGGGTAAGTGTGGACTCTGGAACATTGTGATTGCTCGGTGTACTGTGACCCCTCCCTTTTACCGATTAACCCGGGTTAAACCTGTAAAAATTTATACCCACATGAGTGAAAACAACGGTCGCCAAATCTGTAATTACCGACACACAACGCAATAAAACTCCCCTGT
>BLSH010216382.1:378840-393506 GCA_018402905.1 Glandirana rugosa | reverse complement strand
CCCCCCCCCCCCCCCCCCCCCCCCCCCCCCCCCCCCCCCCCCCCCCAGTAAACGTATGGCTGAGCAGTAATTGTATTGCACCCTGGCTGTCCACCCAAATTGTAACAGTACAGCTAAACAAGGCTGTAGACATGCTGTGGCCCTGGCATGTTAAACTCAGGGTGTAGAGAAAACAGAGAAAAACAATACTCCTGCGCTTGAGATAAATGTGCGGTTGGATGTGGTCGCGTGCCTTCAACTGGTTCAACCTCTGTATTGGCTGTGCTGCCACTCACAACAGGTCAGGCAAACCCAAATGTTGAACTCTATGAAAAGAAGGAGCTCTATGGAAGAGGGGTCCCTTCACGAAACTAAAGCTTTTTTTGGACCTTTCATCTCACGGTTGGCACTCGTCAGCAGACCATGCTAGATGGAGCACTTTGTGGACTGTATTTTGCTTGAACCCATGATTTTGTTTGTGAGTATATTGTTATACACTTTTTAATCAATAAATTGTTGCAAAGGTAATTCGCTAGGCTGGTGCGCCCACGGTTATTTGTAGAGGTTGACAGGCTGCACCTCCTGTCAAACTCGCCCACAGAGTTCAATGCAAGCGTGAGCCAAAAGCACTGTAAAATTGCCATTCAGAATTATAAAAAAAGAAAATTAAAAAAGAAAACAAAAAAAGTGAAAGATGCTTTTCAGATAGCGGTATAGCATTAGCTGACAGGTATTTAGGATGTGCTACAAAAGATCACTTTTCAGAGGGCAGTAGGCTTACCGCAAGTCTAAGACCCCTTTCACACTGAGGGGCTTTACAGGTGTTTTTGAGATAAAAATAGTGCCTGTAAAGCGCCTCTCCATTAAAGTCAGTGAGTCCTTTCACACTGGAGCGGCGTGCTTACAGGAGAGGAAAAAAACTCTTGCAAGCAGCATTTTTGGGGCGGTGCGGGAATGATGTATACACCGTTCCTCCACCGCCCCTGCCCATTGAAATGAATGGGCAGCGCTTCTGAAGCGGCTGTACACCGCTCTGGAAGCTCCATGCGCCTGGACATTCTACCCCTTTTTAACCCCTTGTTAGGGGTTAAAAGCGCCCCGCTGCCACCCGAATAGCAGAGCCAAATAGCCGCTATAACAGCTAGTTTAGTGGCGCTGTACCGCTGATGCTTGGGCTGCCCTAGTGTGAAAGGGCTCCCGAGGTGCGCGCAGGAGGTTTTTAGAACTGCTGGCAAGAATCTACTGATTCTCGCCAGCAACCGCCCATGGCTGCCCCTCTGCCGCCATGTTTATGCTTCTTCTCCATTCTATCCAAAACTAAGAAAAAGAAAAGTTTTCTCTGGAGTGGGAGTTTAATATTTATTTCATACAGTCAAATGAAAAAACGTCGGCCTCAAAAGGTCACTTGCCCTCCAGCTTTGCCCTCGGCAGTAGGGGATCAATTATTTACAGGAAGACGAGCGCTTTTCTCACTATTCAATGTACATACAGATGACTGAGTGGTAGCGATGTGTCAGCTTTGTCTTGGATGGTTATTGAACTATAATTCTGCTTAAAATGATTGCTGACACTGAATGACATTTTAGTTCCACTCTTTCTGCATGGCTTGCTCAGTTTTATGCTGGAAGGAGATAGGTCGAGGTTTTCTCGGTGGAGGTAAGAAAGTTGATCAAATTGAGACAGATTTGTGAACCGCCTGACATCCTATCAGTCTGGAGCTGTCCAGAGAGTTCCAGCCGTAAATAAGAACAGTCTACATGACAATGCTTAGTTCTCATGTGCCTCTCCGTTCCTCGGCCCGCTGAGAAGGAACAAATTCATTACCAACTAGATTAAGGTGACCAGATTTTTAAAATGAAATCCGGGGGCATATTTTTTTTTAATAGTAATGGCTGCAATCAGCGACTTATAGTGGGACTGCGATATTGTGGCAAACAAATCGGACACTATGGAGTTGATTTACTAAATCTGGAGAGTGCAAAATCTGGTGCAGCTCTGCAGAGAAACCAATCAGCTTCTAACTTCAGGTTGTTCAATTAAGCTTTGACAATTAAACCTGGAAGCTAATTGGTTTCTATGCAGAGCTGCACCAGATTGTGAACTCTCCAGTTTTAGTAAATCAACCCCTAAGTGACACTTTTGACACTAGTGAAAGCAGTGACACTAATTCAGTGATCAGTGCTAAAAATATGCACTGTCACTGTACTAATGACACTGGCTGGGAAGAAAAATGTAAAAAAACAAATGTCTTCATCAATTTAGGCCAATATGTATTCTGCTACATATTTTTGGTAAAAAAAATCCCAATAAGCCTATATTGATTGGTTTGCGCAAGAGTTATAGCGACTACAAACTATGGGATATATTTATGGAATTTTTATTTATTTTTTACTAGTAATGGCGGCGATCAGTGACTTATAGCGGGACTGCGATATTGCGGCGGACAAATCGGACACCTAACTTACACTTTTGACACTTTTTTGGGAACCAGTGACACCAATACAGTGATCAGTGCTAAAAATATGCACTGTCACTGTACTAATGACACTGGATGGGAAGTGGTTAACATCAGGGGTGATCAAAGGGTTAACTGTGTGCCTAACCAGTGTTTTCTCACTGTGGGGGGTGTTTTTACTAAGGGAAGGCATTGATCCCTGTCCCTGGAACACAGGATCAATGTCTTCCATACTGACAAAACAGCAATCTGCCTTCTTTACATAGGCAGACCACCATTCTGCCTGTGTAAAGAGTGATGGACGGGTATATATATGTGATCCTGCGCAGCACGACCACCCTGTAGCAGTAAATCTGCTATGAGGTGGTCGGCAATTGGTTAAGATCATCCACATTATGATAACACACAGGCAGCAGGCACTCTATCATGGCTCTGGCTGGCTCTATCACAGTGTGTCACATGACATGGCTGCTGGGTGCTGACTTTGTTAACTTATGACCAATAGGCACCCAGCAGCCTTGTCATGTGACACCCTGTGATAGAGCAAGCCAGAGCCACAATAGAGTGACTGCTGCCTGTTATCTGACAATATAAATATATATATTTTAAACATAAAATAAATAAATAAAATATAAATATATAAAAACTGGCAATATGCCAGATAGACAGACACAGTGCAATGTAGTCTATTCACAGACACCCCCAAAGCACACCTGAAGGCACTGGCAGCCCCACGATCGGATCTGCTTCCCATCTGTTCTTGCTGCTGGACACTGCCAGCTGAGCTCAGCTGCCTCTCTCTTCCTGTTCCCGTCGCCGACTGCCTCACAGCCTCTCAAGTCTCACTTTTTCCAGGCCCCGGCCAGAGAAAGCAGGGAGATCGGCATGCGGCTGGCCGGGACTTGAGCCAAGGTAGAAGAACATGCGAGCGGGGACGGAATGGGCATGCGCCCGGTTATCAGAAATGGGCACAGATAATGGAAAAAATACACCCCCCTAAGCTAGTAGGAGCTGCAGAGCGGGGGTGTGCAATTCAGATTTTTTTTTTAATCCTGCATTGACTGTCTTTGAAATTGCCCAGGCCCCTGTTCAAATCCAATCCAGATACAAAACCAGGGACAGACTTGGTCCAGTGTCCTCAATTCGGGGACTGTCCCTGGAAACCAGAGACATCTGGTCACCCTAAACTAGATTCTGGACCAAAATGAGGCCTCACCATTCAGGGTGTTCAAAATGTTCAACATACTAATCAATAACACAGCCTATGCATTGTGCTGGGTGTTTAAACTGAATGAACTATGACCAAATGCTGGAATATCACACTTGGATTTGGCTTGAGATACTTTAAAGTGGTTGTAATTTCTCCACTTTAACCTACAGGTAAGCCTATAACAAGGCTTACCTGTAGGTTCCCTGCATAGTTCCTAAACCTGCACGGTTCAGAAGATATACAGTGTACTTGCATGTGCCGACATCATCGGGCACATGCTCAGTGAAGATACAGCCTCCGTGCCATTTCTTCACTGAGATTGTGCCGCGGTTGGCGGTTCCCGCGTGCACGCGCGGGAGTGACGTCACGTGGCTCCAGCCAATCACAGAACCAGAGTCCGTGGCCCCGGAAGGAAGAAGGGCAAAAATGGACGCGGCCTGGAGCGGGTACAGCGCAGGTTTCCAATGCAGGTAAGTGTCACATAATAGGCTAGTATGCGATGCATACTAGCCTATTATGCTTTTACATTGCAGGGTAATGAAGAGGAACGAAGAGGAAGTAAAACCCATCAGGGTTTACTTCCTCTTTAAAGAAGAACTCTGGGGAAAAAAAGAATTTCTCCTATGCAATGGGGCTCTGTCCACACTGTACTGCTAATCTTTCTCTAGGGGATTTCAAAGCGGTGATATGCTTATGTAATCCGATCATCCGAGTGCAAGACCGGAGTCTTCCTGACGTCATCAGCTCATAGACCAGCGCTGGACGTGAGGACGGCAGGAACAATCCACCGCTGTACATCGGGAGGGGCACAGATCTCATTATCAGTGGTGAACCAGATTTGAACACTGTAGGGTTGATTTACTAAAGGCAAATAGACTGTGCACAGTGCAGTTGCTCCAGAGCTTAGTAAATGAGGTAAAGCTTGACTTTGCAAAGAATACCCAATCACATGCAAGGAAAAGAAAAAAACATTTTTTTTACTTGCAGATGATTGGATGATGGAAGTCAGCATAGCGTCTGTTCATCTCCGAAGCTCTGGAGCAACTACTCTTTGCAACGTACACAGTCCATTTGCCTTTAGTAAATACATTTCTGTATGTCTTTACAAAAGGCTAAGATTTAGAAGCTGCATTGTATGTCAATGAGAGGAAACTCAACTGGTCCTCGGGACAGAGCTACTCTGACATTGATCAGAAATGCTTGTAGTCTGCCATGAGGCTTTCTCCTGAGAAACATCTAAAACGGTGGTGGTCAACTTTCTTGATATGGGGAGCCTCACATGAATATTCATTATCAGAGACAGCAGACACACATACCTCCCAACTTTTTGAGATGGGAACAAGGATCATCACACACAACAGGATATAATCAAAGACATGATACAAGAGATGGTCGGAGACTGAGGATATAATACAGAAGATGGTCAGCGATTGTGGACAGGCTACAAGAGATGATCAGAGACTGCGGACATGAAAGGAGAGATGGTCAGAGACTGCGGTCATGATAGGGGAGATGGTCAGAGACTGCGGACATGATACGAGAGATGGTCAGAGACTGCGGACATGATACGAGAGATGGTCAGAGACTGCAGACATGATACGAGAGATGGTCAGAAACTGCGGACATGATACGAGAGATGGTCAGAGACTGCGGTCATGATACGAGAGATGGTCAGAGACTGCGGACATGATACAAGAGATGGTCAGAGACTGCGGACATTATACGAGAAATGGTCAGAGACTGCAGACATGATACGAGAGATGGTCAGAGACTGCGGACATGATACGAGAGATGGTCAGAGACTGCGGACATGATACGAGAGATGGTCAGAGACTGTGAATAGGATACAAGAGATAGAGACTGCAGACATGCTATAGGAGTTTTTGGAGACTAGAGACATGCTTCAGTACATGCTCCAGTCATAGACTATTACATGATGCTGCTAGAAATCACTACTATAACAGGACAATAGCAAAACACAGATTAGTATCTGCAGGGACCCCACAAAAGTTGTCAAAGGGCTGCAGGTTGGGAGCCAGGAACCTAAAAGATAAGAAATATTTATTTTTAAGGCTGCTGTGTATATGTGAACATAACATACAGTGGGGTCTCAAAAACTGTGTGAAAAAAAAAGTGGAAAAACACTTTAAAGCAGAACGCCACCCAGAAAGTTCTGCATTAAAACCTTATCACCCCCCCCCCCCCCCGAAGGCGACCCAAGCGGATTTCTTCTCCCCCTCCCCGCAGTCTTCTGAGACGTGCCACAGGTCCCATAAGACTGCAGGACCATTCACAATGCGCAGCACACTTTATGCATGCGCAGTTGGCAGCCGGCTGTGAAGTCACAGCCAGGTGCCCACAGTTAAATTGCCGATCCTCGGCGCCCTCTCGGGTGAGCACAGAGCTGGATCCCGGGGCAGGTGAGTGTCTGTTTATTAAAAGTCAACTTTGACAGTTTTTGTAGCGGCTGATTATGACTGGAGCTTCGCTTTAAGTAATATGATTCACTTCCCCCTCCCCCTCCCTCTTTTTGAACTGACTGTGCCTCCGCCTGCGTGCACCGGATTATACAGCTTATTCCTGCCTTTACATCTTTCCAGGAACAATATAGGAAGAAGCCAGCTGGATGGTCATGGTGGCAGCTGGGTCATGTGAACAGCGGGTGCTGCTGGCTGCTGATGAAGGGACACATTGGCTCTGTACAATAGTTAGTAATTTTTACCATGAATCTCCCTCGCCTGTCTCCGCATCATTGCTAATTGTGCAATCTCCATCCCATTACGTCCAAACAGCGCCATTATTCACTGGCTGTCAGTGGCACTTTGCAGACCCCAACACTAGAGATACATGGTAAAAGGCACTAAATATTTTACAGAACGGTGTGGAAAATTATAGGATCCACTCTGGATTTATTCACAAACTTCCTATTGTGAAATATTTATCAGAATGGTTAAGCTTGCTTTATTTTTTTAATGTCTTGAGCTTGAGAATATTCACCTTGTCTCCATAGCCATAGGTCCTCTTTAAGGTAGACCAATTCTGACTATACAATTGATGTAGTCTGATTGGTAAGACCTAGATCTCTGTTTTTCTAAATGCTCCCTGGAACACCTGAAAAGACCTGGTGTTCCTGCCAATAGCATCACTGGAGAGGCATCTACTACAGTGACAACACCCTTCCTTCTGCAGTGAAATGGCTGCAGCGTTGTCACCTTTGCTGCTGTTGTAGCTGCTTAGATGTTGGCATCATTGATAGTTCCATCAGTGAATAAAAATGCCTTGCTCCACCAACAGTATATTGAGAAGAGCACCTTATTGTATTACTGATATGTAAGCTCTGCTTAGTCCTTTTCACCCCTTCCGGCCCTGAGTTGCAGATGAGACCTCACGCTCTGTCCTTACACTGATAATGCATACTAGGGGAATTCATAAGGAGTGTCTTGGACACTCTTTAGAATTCCTTCAGGCCTCCACACCAAAATGGTCAGTGCTTGTGCCAGGTTCATGAATCTGTTGGAGCCCAGCACAGAGATTGGAGTATCCTTCTTGGCCACTCCTTAATCAGTGCGCTCACTCCCCATTCACTGCACCCTTCACACAAACAGGTGTATGGCCAAGGAATTTTGTACTGTGGTGGGTGAAGTCTGATGGTGAACTGAGCGAACTATTCCCCATAAGGTCTTCCTTACTGTTGATTGCCAACGTGTGGGCAGGGTCTACTGCACCCATGCAGTGGGGTAACACCTTACCCCAGATCATGCTCCCCAATGTCTGGGACCAGGCGTAGGCTGCCATAATGTGAGAAATCAAACATTAATATATAGAGTTCTTCTGTGAGATGTTTTGTCCCATGACAGTACACACTTGTAATGTAATGTACAGTATGTTGCATTAGGAGGGACATGCAGAGTCTTTGCCCGCTTCACCAGTCCTGTGTACCTCTGATAGCTCACTCCCAGAAACAGAAGGTAGTCCTGCCAGGCACATAGTGGGCCCCGTGTGTGCTTATCAACTCTTTCCTTCCCGTACCTAGTGGTCAGGCCTTAGATCTCCATAACGCTAGTCTGCTCTGTGACCGGAGGAAACAGACAGCTAGGGAGGGAGTAAAGACACCGATACCCTCACCACCAGAGGACCTGTCACCTAACCAGGTACCACACCAAATGGCTGATTGCTGTAGTTGTTACTCATGGCAACTACCTTTGCCTTTGGTTACCCATGGCAACTTCTTTTCTTACCTTGCGAGTCAAACACATACCCCAAAGTGCTATTACAGACCCAGGTTCTTTAGGAATACGGCAAGGCCCAAGCTCAAAGCAAAAGAATGAGGAGGTTTTGGGACTTTATATGAGGCAGTGTGCCAAATAGTCACATGCCTCCATCCCTGGAATATGAATTAAGAAGAATAGGGTAGGACTTTATATGAAGTGTGTGCTGATTCGAATGCCCAAGTATAAAAAGTATAAACTAAGCAAGGATAGGCTGGAATTAATTTTCTGATACATATATGGTGGACATCAGCTGTACTAATTTACAAAAATATATAAAATATTTATTGTTACATATAGTCATATAAACATTGTCCAATTTCACACAAATCACCTGCACATAAATATAGTTCCATTGGCTAAACATTCCAATAAAATTCATACATATACAATTGTGTAATAGAGCATGGTACCTATAAGGCCAAGGGCCTCCAGTCCCTATCAGAGTGATAAAAGATGTATGAATAACATAATTGCAGATATTCGGGTATAAATCACACTACATACATTAAGTGTATGATATGGTATGTGCACATACCATATCATACACTTAATATACAATTTTTTACATAGCCCCCTACAGATGAGTCATTTCTATCCCAAGTGTCCAGGGGGATCGCTTTCTTTGTTTGGTTGTCCTCCATGGGTTTGGTCCTGTTAGGTTACTTTGCAGTGGGTCACTACATCACAGCTCCCAGTGATGATGTTCTCCCTTGTGCCTTCAGGGTTCGGTAGCTTGCCACTGGCACACAGCCCTCTTTTTCATTGTAAGTATACTATGGGAGGATCGATACCCCATATGTATAATTTCCAAATGTATGCAGTAGATCTCTGAGACTATTATCATTTTATTGCAGATAAGAAACACAGGCTTGCTCCTGACGAGCTGTTACAAGCCGCGAAACGCGTAGAGATTACAAACGCTGAAGCCATTATCACCAGTACCTTATATTAAGGACTTGCACCCCATGGTTTATGTACCTATTGATTTATATCACTATATCTGCAATTATGTTATTCAAATATCTTTTATCTCTCTGATAGTGACTGGAGGTCCTTGGCCTTATAGGTACCATGATCTATTACACAATTGTATATGTATGAACTTTATTGGAATGTTTAGCCAATGGAACTATATTTATATGCAGGTGATTTGTGTTGTATGTTATATATATATATATATGAAATTGGACAATGTTTTTATGTTGACTGTATGTAACAATAAATATTTTATATATTTTCATAAATTGGTACAGTTGCTGTCCACCATATATGGAGCAGAAATTTAAGTCCAGTCTATCCTTGCTTAGTCTATACTTTTTATACTCGGGACATTCCATTCAGCACACACTTCATATAAAGTCCCACCCTTATCTTCTTAATCCAAGCACAAAGCAGTTGAAAGAACTTTAGTGGAAACTCAGCATGCCCAATGCAACCGGGTAAAACGCCCTTTTCCTAGCTATCTCTAATTGCTTTCCTAAATTAGGCGCTGTAGTTCTACAGGTGATACTACCAGAAAAGTGTCCTATATGCCTTATTGAATTCCTTGGATTGTCTTTTAGCTACCAAGTAGCCATAACAGTTCATTAAAACCCAAGTTCTCCTCCCCTCTAGTTTTAGGCTCTATCCATAGGCGTGCGCACATAGGGTGGAAGGTGTGCCTGGGCACACCCTAATCACCCTGTAGCAGGGTTGCCAACCGCCAGTAAATTTACTGACAGTTTGTAAAAATCAGTGATTTTTACAACTGTCTACGAATATCAGGGTCTTATGGTTTGTCATGCTGTGCTGATTTTTTAAGTGTAAACCAAGCAAATTACTTGATATGGGTATTGTCAGTGTTTCTAAGTTGTGTTTGAATATCAATCGCCTTAGTTTTTAATAGGAGTTCTAGTATTTTTCAGGTTGCCAGTAAAAAATGTGCTCCACCAGTAAATTTTCCAAGTTTCGCCAGTAAAAACCACTGCGGGAGGTTGGCAACACTACCCTGTACTGTGCTGTACTGTGCAGATTCCCCCTGCTGCTTGGCTGCAGAGAAAGGGACTGGGGAATCTATGCCCTCAGTCTCTTTCTCTGTTTAGACCCCTGATATTTCACCAAAGCCCCCTAGCAGGGCTCCTAAATAAAATTGTAAAAAAAAAAATAAAATATAATATTGTAAAAAAAAACAAAATTAAAAAAATAAAATATAATATTGTAAAAGAAAACAAAATTGTAAAAAATAAAATAAAAATGAACTACTGACACTGATCTCTGCCCTACTGACACCGATCTCTGCTCTACTGACACCGATCTCTGCCCTATTGACACCGATCTCTGCTCTACTGACACCGATCTCTGCTCTACTGACACCGATCTCTGCCCTACTGACACCGATCTCTGCTCTACTGTCACCGATCTCTGCCCTACTGACACCGATCTCTGCTCTACTGTCACCGATCTCTGCCCTACTGACACCGATCTCTGCTCTACTGTCACCAATCTCTGCCCTACTGTCTCCGATCTCTGCCCTACTGACACCAATCTCTGCTCTACTGACACCGATCTCTGCTCTACTGACACCGATATCTGCCCTACTGACACCGATCTCTGCTCTACTGACACCGATCTCTGCCCTACTGACACCGATCTCTGCCCTACTGACACAGATTTCTGCCCTACTGACACCGATCTCTTCCCTACTTACACCGATTTCTGCCCTACTGACACCAATTTCTGCCCTACCGACACCAATCTCTGCCCTACTGACACGATCTCTGCCCTACTGACACCGATCTCTGCCCTACTGACACCGTCCTCTGCCCTTCTGACATATACACACACATACACTTATGTTTGTTTGCGCTTTGTGGTGCACACCCTAATGCAAAAGGCTGCGCACACCTATGGCTCTATCCCCTGTAGGTCTTCCCTCCCAGAACCACTCATGGGCTAAATTTGAAACATTCTAACATTTAGCTCATAAATAAAACATCCTTACATTTTTGTTAATATACATGATATTTTCCTGAGGGTACCATCCCATCAAAACTCACAAGTAGAACAATGCTAAAATAACTTTAGGACTTTATGTGTACTCCCAGGGAAATCCAAAGAACCCCCAAATATATTATAGTAAAATCTAATTTTTATTAAACAATAAAAACGGACAAAGAGAAGTATAAGTATTGAACAGGTCACCATTTTTTTTGGTAAATATATTTCTAAAGGTGCTATTGACATGAAATGTTCACCACATGTCGGTAACAACCAATGCAATCCGTACATACAAAGACACCGAAACAAATAATGCCAGAAATGAAGTTATGTGTACGCTAACTGAAATGTATTTAATACTTCTTACAAAATCCTTTGTTGGTAATGACAGCTTCAAGACGCCTCCTGTATGGAGAAACGAGTCGCATGCATTGCTCAGGTGGGATTTTGGCCCATTCTTCCACACAAACTGTCTTTAAATCTTGAAGGTTCTATGGGCCTTTTATATGAACTCTTTAGTTCTTTCCATAGATTTTCTATTGGATTCAAGTCAGGTGATTTGCTGGGCCATTCTAGCAGCTTTATTTTCTTTCTTTGAAACCAATTGAGAGTTTCCTTGGCTTTGTGTTTGGGATCATTGAATGTCTTGCTGAAATGTCCACCCTCGTTTCATCTTCATCATCCTGGTAGATGGCAGCAGATTTTTATCAAGAATGTCTTGGTACATTTTTCCATTCATCCTTCCTTCAATATCTAAAGTTTGCCAGTACCGTATGCTGAAATACAGCCCCACACCATGATGTTCCCATCTCCAAACTTCACTGTTGGTATGGGTGTGTTTTTGGGGTGATATGCAGTGCCATTTGACCTCCAAACATGGTGTATTATGACATCCAAGCAGGATTGCTTTCTAATTACTGATACATTTCAGTGGGTTCCTTGGCTTTCCATGCCTTTTTGCACCTCCCTTTCTTCATGTGTTCACTATTTTTTGCCTGTTTTATTCCATTTTATTACACATAACTTAATTTCTAAATGTATTTGTTTTGGTTTCTTTGTATGTATGGATTACATAGACTGCTACCCACATGTGGTGAACATTTCATGTCAATAGCATCTTTAGAAATATATTTAGCAAAGCTTATTTTACTCGCTGTATGTCAGACATGTATATGAACAATGTTCTGTGGACTGTCTACAAATATGCATCCAAAATTGTTGATGCGTTTCGTGGGCTTGCCACTTCCTCAGGATTAGGACATACAACAATGATCTCCAAATCTACCATTCAACAATCTAATTATAAAGACAAATAATTCAGTAAACCAAGTACAAAATATGCTTACATATTTATATATGCTAATATACGTTTTTGTGTGCAGAGCCTTCTCTTTGGACATTTCTATTTAGTAAAGATTAGAATTTATTTTAATAAATATTTTTCAGGGGTTCTTTGGATTCCCCTGAGAGCATATGTAAAATCCTAAAGTTATTTTAGCATTGTTCTGCTCATAAATTTGAACCATTTTTCACCATACTGTTGGAGTACAGAATTGTATCTTGTCCAACAACTTCTGTACATTAATACTTAGCAGAGATATATCCTTAAACCAGTAGATGGCAGTGTATATAAGTTTTTAGCTGCATCTTTGGTATGCTCTATGTTTTTTTTTTCCCTGAATAAAAAGTATCCTGTTTCCTGTCTGCAGTTATGCAGCAAAGCCCATGTAGATTGTGCACTGTCTGTTCTATACAGAATTTATAACACATACACACCTAAATTCTAGATGTTTTCTGGCCATCAGGAGACTTACTCTTTACCTACAGCCATCAGTGATTTATGAGCGCCATTCTATGCAGCATTTTCCTGCATGAGCCCAGGCTGCGTAATGACAGACCCCAGGGGGTGTGTCCATGACAGCATGGGCTCACAGGAAGTGGTTGAACGATGTTCATTGTCATTCAAACCAGAAGAGGAATGGTAACCAGTGGTGGAGGAGGCAAAAGGAAAAAAAAAAAAAGAATCTTGAGATCAGCTTTAATTAAAGGGCTCTGTTATGTGATATGGCGAGTATAATCAGTAATCAGCATTGAGTCAAACAGCTGGCAGAGCGATACTTTTATACTTCATACATGACTGCGCACCTCTGCCTCCCAGAGCCTGGAGTCTTAATAGAAAAAATATAAAACCTGCATAGGTAATCCCGTACACTTATAAGAACTGAAAACTGCATTATTTTGAGTGATCTATACATTTTATTCTGTTACACGTACTAGACATGTCTATTCTTTACCTTTATTAAGTTTTAAGGTATCAGGGAATCATTGTATTTTAAGAGTATGAAGTCGAATATGAGATTATTTAAAAGGTCTGAGGGTGCTCTGAGATATTTTAATGCTCACAGTCCTTTCCAAGCTGTCAGCTCCACTTAATACTGATAATTGCAGTTATAAAGTCTACCTTTTTATAGCTAAGTGATCTGTGGCACATAATAGGTTTTCACTTTGAATTATGGTGAATCAGCCTAGCAATGGTAATGAGCTATGATCAACTTCCTATAAAATGCACAAGAGGGGGATAAAATCCTTTGTACCGAGCTAGAGGCTGCATGCTATCTAATTGTCCTATGTATATCTTTTATACAGCAGCTTAGAGAACAATAGGATAGCAACATCATTCTTATTTATCATAATAGCCATGTACTTGTGTGAGGCTCATATCAAACATTACCTAAACAGTACCAAATAAAAAATATATTACCAGCTAGATCAGCTTTTCTCAGCCTTTTCAACCCTTGAAATACCCTTCCGGTCTTAGGGAACCCCAGATAAAAAATACTATATCTACAAATCATGATACATTAGTGTGATGGTCAGAGGGAAGAATGCTCCTTACACCCAGGGCCGGCCCTACCATGGGACCAATGGTCCCAGTCGGCAGTTTGAGAGGGGCGGCAGAGCAGGGCCGCCGCTGCCTACACATTCCACACCGGGTGCAGACTCAGTGAGAGTGTTGCGGGCTGCCTGTTACAGCGCTGTCCGCACAGCCACGGCTCTGTCACGGAGTCTGCACCCGGTGCTTCGCTGACTGCCAGAACCCAGGGATCAGAGTGAGAGAGAGTCTCCTCCTGGCTCTGCCCATATGATAGAGCTAGGGGGAGCATCTCACACGAGGTCCTGAGCAGGGGAAGCAGCAGATGAGTCTGTACCCTGTACCCTAATCTGTCTGTATACTACACTAGTCTGTCTATATACTACACTAGCCTGCTGTCTATATACTACACTAGCCTGCTGTCTATATACTACATTAGCCTGCTGCCAGTATACTAGTATGCCAGTACATGTACCCCTGTCGATGTCCGTTGGGACGAAACACGTCGGGTGAAGTGGACCTGCTCAGTTTGCACACTACGCTTTTATTCGTTTTTATGGAATTCCTTACTGCCTGATGTTTGACTCGTCCAGGTGAAGTGGGCTGCACAAAGCAGGGTTGCCTGTAGCTGTCCCCATGTACATGACCGTATGATCATATGACCGTCGTCCGATTACATCATATATCTGTCGTCCGATCACATCATATATCTGTCGTCCGATCACATCATATATCTGTCTGATCACATCATATGTCTGTCTAATCCCATGTCCCATGTCTGAGTAGACGACGAAGGGGACGAGTCCTGGAGCACACTCTACGAGGGGGATCGAGATAGTATACCCGTCTCGGTCCTCCTCTGAGAGAGAGTGAGACTAGGGACCCAAGACCGTCAGTCGCTTC